>JAQZBX010010020.1:0-45052 GCA_029593785.1 Cabassous unicinctus
AAATTTAAAGAAAAAGAAAGTGGTGGGAAGAGTGAGAGGAGAAGAGCGTAAGTAACAGGAACTGTAGATTCCTTTAGAGCAGGGCTCCTGCTTCATTCATTTTTACAGCAACCAGGAAAATGGTTTGTACATGACAGGTGCTCAGTGAAAAACTGCTGATTAAATGAATTGGAATTTCTTTAACCAGTTGCAAAGGTACATTATGAGGCACCATAGAGCATTTTGCTTACCTGTCTGCAATCGCAAGTGAGCCTCAATATTTTGTAGTCGTTCTTCTACAGCCTGATTACCACAATCTCGAAGCATGCTATTAGGTTTATGACCCAACCCTTGAACTCCTTCAGGTCTAGTCTGTGGTCCATAGGTATTCACAACTCTAGAAACTAAGTTAAGAAACTTTTGAGCCTATATAAATTTACATTTCAAAAAAATAAAAAATTCTCTCCCTAACAGTATTTGATATTCTTCTCATAAAGATCATCTAACCACAAACCCAAGAATGAAGAAAGGCAAGATTTTTTTTGTTTTGTTTTGTTTTAAAATAAATAAAATTTGGATGGGAAAAGTTATTTCTATTCCATTTTGCTAATAATCTAGGATAAACTTCTATCAGTGATGAAGATATATGTGGTGGTTACTTACCCTTTACATGACTTTTAAATCCAGGGTAAGGGGTAAAAACGGCATCAGTTCTTGCACAACTATTTTCTAAGGAAAATTTAGATGAGTATAAGTTTAAATGTATTATTAAATTCAAATGTATAAGATTCTGATAAACTTCCAATGTTCATATTAACATATTAGTAATAATAAGAGAATATAGTGTTGAATAACAGTTTACTTAAGGTAGTGACCTTTTCTACCCTCTAAAACGTATATCTAATCTTCCTATCTAATGTTCAGATTTACATGCAGAAAAGGCCTCAATATTTAGTGGCATAGTTTAATATAATTTTTAATGAAAATCAAATCTCTAAAACCATCTAGGCCTTTGGAGAAAATGACTCATATGTTATAAAGAGGACTTTAATTTTAAGCCAAAGAGATACTTTTTTCACTTCATCATAGAAATGGAACTCATTATTTTTACTGAAATATTTTTTTAAAATTCCATCCTTGATATTGCTTACTGATCAAATTCATAAACATCTAATAAAAAGGTCTAACTACATACATTTAACACCATTTTATTTCAGAACTCCAAACATAAAAGACCTTGAAACTTTAAGTATAATACATTCTTTTCATTTTACCTAGATTTCCAATGCGAATTAAAAAAATCCCTAATCCCACAAAAACCACCTACCTCTTCCTATTCTATCCCTTTCAAAAAAAAACCACCTTTAGGAAAGATACGTTGTGAAAGTTTGTTCCAACTTTTTCCCCAAGTGGAAAATACAGTGAGTTTCTTTCAAATTAAATATCAACAAATAAATTACAACCAACAGAAAAAATTAGAAAGATGTTAATATAATATAAACATTTCAAATATTATAAAATAATATTTAAAATAATACTAAGTAAAACTATGCATAGGCAATAAATTTCCTGCAAAATTCCTCTTGAATTACTTTATAAAAATAGATGGTAAACCAGTCACTGAAAATTATTTTTCCCCCTATGGAATTTGATTTTTTTTTTCAATTCACTGTTTATATTTAGGTCAAATTGAGAGGTATTAAAAGAAACACCATAACACATTAAAATACATTTGTTTTGTCACAGTTTTTTTTTTTCAATTAAGTAGTATTACTGATAATTGTGTGAGTAAAATTCCAAATTCATTTATCTTTTATATCTAGATAGCAGAGAGCCATTTTCTCTCTACTTATTTTTTGAGATACCGCAAAATATGTTTAAAGGACCATTACTTCTCTATTCTCTTTCTACCATTTCATGGGGCTATGGTTAAAAAAAGGGAGCTATCACCCATTCCAGAGCTATATTCAAAATATACAGATTAACCCATCGGTGAGAAATTCAGTATGGTGTGAAGATAGTGAATATATGAGTGCTAGTCACTCTCCACAGCAATTCTTGCTAGCACTGTTTTCAGCCAGCAAGGGATTGAATGGGCCAAGGAATCCTGCTGAGCATTTCAATTCTTTGTCAATTTCTATCCCCTGGTGGTTTATAATAATAGAGTTAGCAGGGAGAACAGAGGAATAACATTAGTGACACATGTGCTTGCTCCTTCAACACACCCTTTCTCATGGGTTGCTTGCTGATGGATTGTAGTACCTGAGATCCTGCCACTGATGCACTTGTTCTGAAAAGTTAACAGGAAAATATACCAAATTTAGAGATATACATGCATAATGTTAGTAGTGGAAAAAGCTGAATTTTGAACACCTTGAGCCTGTATTATTTCATTATTAAGAGAACCAGTTTATCAATGTGATGTGAGTCATTTCTAGGTTGACCTGAGAATTCTGTTATAATAATTAGCTAAGAGATATTCGAGGAAACAAGGAAAATGTTCATTCCAATTATGAACTCTTCTCCCTAATTTTTCTAAGAACTACTTGTTCTGATTATTACTATGATGCCAGAGTACGACCTATGGCAGCGCTTTGCAATATTTTGTGTTCTGCAGCATGTCTTCAGATCTCTAAACATTACTATAACATCAAGTGAAGAGGGAAAGGAGAATCTGATTTAAAAAAAAACAAAACAGTTAAATGTATGCATTGTGAGAATAAGGGGAAAAAACTATTTGACACTATGGTCTTCATGACAAATTGGTTGTATTGTGACATAAAACATTTCAAATAGCTCAGGAGTAGTGAGAAAACTGCTCCCTCTTGAGGAGTATCAACTTCACTAAGTTCATTTTATGTATTAGCATCATAATTTTATAAGTACAGTGCAAGGCTTAAAATTTATACAGTTCAGTTCCTTCTTACTAGTAAGACCAAGCCACTCTGCCACCAACAGTTCATCTTCATTTTCTAAAGCTGGGGTTCTTAACCTTTTTTGTTCCATAACCCCTTTGCCATTCAGGTGAAAGCCACAGACCCCTTACTAAGTCCACACTATACTGTGCATTATTTAATAAATATATCACTCCTGCACCAACACACCTCCACAAAAATAATGCTTTTTTGAATTTTCAATTCAAGCTCACAGATCCCCTTGGTGGTCTGTGAATCCCTGGTTAAAACCCCTGTTCTAAAAGAACTTTAAAATAATCTCTTCACCTGTGGTAAACATTAGTCTTTTTACATTAGCATTTATTTGATTTTTGTGTAACCAAAATGGAAACTATTTTTGTAATATAATCTATTATTAAACAGAAGGAAATTCCACTGCTTTGGTTCCTAGTAAACCTGTGAAATAAATCAAATTGTGTTCTTAATTTTATTCTTCTTTTTTAGATGACTGATCTAAGCAACTGTAAAAATTATGCTTAAAGTCCTATGAAAATTAACTTCTTCTAGTTAGTTACCTTGATTACAATCAATAACATTGCAAAATTCCCTGACGTTGTTTTCATTTATTTCAGCTTGCTTTCTTTCAATAAATGCAGATATTCGTCTGTCAATCTACAAACAACAAATACGCAGGTTTTAACAACTCAAAAACGATAGTTAAGATTTTAAAAAATAATGACCCCCCTCAAAAGAAAAACACTTCTTACTTCTGCTTTTCCAGCCTTTATTTGAACTATTTCTGGATCAAAATGGATTTGTGTCTTTTTCACATCTCCTAAATCACAATCTTTGTGCTTTTCTTCCTTTTGTAGGTCGCCAGTGGGAAATTTGGCACTCACTTCATTCTTGTTGCCTGTTTCTGTTTTTCTTATCTCTTCAACAGCAATTGTAGTCTCCTCTTTAATCAGAGGCTGAAGTTTTGCTAAAAAAGGCTGAGCAGAACTTTTTGATCAGTTCAAACTGATCAAAAGTAATTAAACACAGCATATTTATAGAAATTTCTGCAAAGTAGACCCAATATTTAATATCAATTACTAAATATGAAAAGTTGGCAAATTCAGAAACATAAATCCAACCACATAAAAGTACTTGTTATTCTCTGCTATTGTAACCATTATCATTTGCTATAAATTTGTTTTAAGAAAAGAAAGAAAAACCTGAGGAAATTTAAAATTTTCTTTGAGGGAATCATTCTGTCACTCATCTTTTATTTTGAGCCAAATCAAAGCCTCAGGCTCTGGCACCAATGCCACTTAATTAACATGTCATTCAAATGTCTCCTCAGAACACTAAGGCTTAGTACTTTTCCTCCTTAACAGGAGAGCCAGTGCTCTCACTCAGCAAAGCCCTGCATTATCACTATATCACTGGAGATTCTCCACTTGAAACTGCAGTTGGCCAAAGTGAATGAGAGTGCATAGACATGAAATATATAGGTGTTATGCTGAGTGAACACTCGGGCTTTTCCTGACATGGCAGGATATCTTCTGGGGTCATGAAATTAAATTTTTAAAACGAAAATGAACCAGGAAAAAAAAAAAGAAACTTACCAATATCTATAGCTGAAAATAGATAGATACCTGTCACTATATTAGAGAGTGAAAAAAGCCCTGCTGTATAATGTAAATTATACTATGCCCTCCACCTCCCCCCACCTCCCCCACAATCCAACAATTAGGTCTTACTTGAGTCCTATAGCTCACTGCTTCTGCCCTTTAAAACTAGGGTTAACTATTATTTCTAATATGAAACAGAGTTAAATTTTCCCACAAAGTCAATGAAGTAAAGGGTAGGCTGAAAATTAATGTCTACTGCATTAATCAAAACACACTGACACTTATCAATGTTCCAATAGTTTTTTTCATACCTATGGTTTTGCTTCCATTGTTTGCTATACCAAATACTCTTCTGAAACCTTATAACACCTTAACAGCAGTAAACTGACCAATCCAAGCAATCCTTCCACTTATCTCTTTGGTACTACACATTTTACACTTTGATTAGAGATAAACTGCAAATGTACAACAATTATAATTGTAAAAAAATGTTCAGTTAGAAACCAGCAATTCAGTTATTGAACTTAAATATTAATATTAATATCAATTCAGTTATTGAACTTAAATATTAAAAACTATAACACTATTGCAAATAACAATCCCATGTCAATTTCTGATATAAAGGATGAGTTATTTCAAACTGTTAAAAAAAAGAAAAGATAAAAAAGTGACTGGCTATTTACTAAGATGAGACATTAATGTCACAGAAATTACTTTCTTTTTAAAAACTATGCTGAAACTGTTTAATTGCAATAGACACTCCAGGATGTGTCATGCTGGGATAATGCCACTTCTTGAACCACTGAAAGCACTCCATGAGCCACCAAACTCACCCAAGGCATGGAATCATTATCATAGCATGACACACACCTGCCGTGTCTTATTGCTTAATTATAACCCACCATAGATGGAACTGTACTGCATTTTCAATGCAAAACTAGAATTAAATAGAATTGCATTCATTCAATCTTCATACTCACATCACCTTATTGGGCTATATTCCCATAACTGTCCCAATCACTACATAAATTAACAGATTTGGATCCAATCTAGATGTAAGTAATCTTTTATTAATAACACTATTAATACAGTGTTAAGACTGACAAATACTCCAGTTTATAATTTAACCACAAATAATTTCTATGCTCAATATCGAGTTAACTTGTCTAACAAGAAATTTACCTGTAAATATAAAATGTGTTGCTCAAGTGCACTAAAGAGCAATGCAGGCTGGAATGCCGAGACACTCTGGAGTTTCTTCCAATCGATTGTAATTTTCACCACATCATCTCTAAGGTTAAGCTTCAAAAGGACAAACCAGCAACATCACAAAAATTATACAATTAAGATGTACATATGGGAATGTTGCAAAGATAAAATTTCTATAGAAGAGTAACATTATTTTGCTCAGTTATCAAGTTTTTAATCTTTTATTAAAACACTCTTCCTAGTTAACATTTTAAAATGCCAAGAAAGATACAGATTTTCATTTTGAAAAAAGACAAAAACAGAATGACATTTCATTCTAATTCTATTCTTGGGTCTGTGTAATGGGGCTATCTTAGAGGTGAAACCATCCACGAAAGATCTAAAAACCTTTGGATCTAAGATAGGCTTGCCCTGTTCAGAATGCTACTATTTCTAGCTCAGAGCATTAAAGAGAGGAGATACAAGTGTTTTACTGAACTTCTAATATGCAAATTTTCCTTTGTTAGATAAATACTATACACATATATACCCAAAATATACCATGACTCTGTCTTCTGAATCACATTTTTATTATTTACATCTCTAACCAATTTTTAAAAAAATATTAAAATCAAGATTATCCTTACATATTCTAAAATCTAGGAATAAATGGCAACATGTTTATCTACTTCAATTAAAAATTAAACTTATTTAGCTGTGGAAATCTGAAATTGAAAAACAAATATTTTCCACAATAGTGAAACAAATGGCCAGGGCCTGGATGGAATGTCCAGATTTTTTGTTAAATACTATTTTCTGCTAAGGTGTGCGGGCTCATTATATGAACAATTCTTATATAAACTGGCTGTGTGTGATCTACTGGAATAAAAAAAATATCCCAAACCTGGGTACAAAATATCAAAATCAGTGAAAATTTTCCAGTAAGAACCTCTATCTGTAGTCTTTCAAGTGAATAAAAGTAAACTTTTATTCACTTGAAAGACATTCTGGGACAGGTGTTTACAGCATACTATAAAATTCTACCATATAGTAATATAACTTAACTATATTAATTTATCTGAAATCTTTGATTAAAAAATCAGTCATGCTTTCTACAAAACAAAGACAGTGTTGCATGAGTTCACAAACAGATCTTACAAGTTGTGATCATAGCAAATAGATAAATCACTGTACAAGGAATGAAAGAGATCCAAAGTTACCAATAAAAAGGCACTAGATTGAATGAATACTACATGGCAGAAATTTCTGCCCTTTGAACATGAGACCAGAAGCATTTCAAGTCAATATTAGACAAGTGGCACTGGCTTGTAGGTTGCACTGGCAAAGATTAATTCCTCTTAATTTGTATTACTTTGCCTATAAAGGTTTAATTAAACAGCAAATTATGTCATATATGGAAGTAAGCTATTACTATACCTTTACAGTCCTCAAAGAGATCACCGATTATAGCAAATTTCTGAACATAGTTGAAGTTAAAGCAGGCAAATCCTTAACCAAAGCAAAGCATCAAATTTTCTGGAGAAAATAACTTATAGAAAATAAATCTAAATGTTTGGATCATAGTCTCATTTCCATTCAGCAGAACTATATAAGTCTTCAAGTGCAATTAAAGATACTTGGTCTTTTAGGAAAACCATATAAAAAAAGTCACAAATTAACTTCAAAACTATCCAAATATATCCAACTATTCATTCAACAAATCCTCTATTAGTAAAATAAATTCTATGCATTTTACCCTATATAATATGTAAAAGTAAACCATTCACTCAAAAATTTCTATTAGTCTATTATTAATATAGACTATATAAATATGCATTTTCAGTAAAAACTTTATTAAAATTAATATGAAAATCCAAGTTATTAATAAATAATTTTTTAGCTTGGTAAAATGGGCCATCCAAAGGCAAGCAATAAGGTTACAATTAGTAAATTTTGCAATCTGGGGGTATAAAATATTGTTTAACATTTAATTTCATGCTTCCTATACAGAATGACATTAAGATACATAATGGCACACATTTTTAAAAAATCTTTTAAACTTGTTGCAAAAGGAAATATTTATTCTTTTGAGGCAATTTTTATAAGTAAAATACTCTGGTTTTTGTTTTAATCTTTAAACAATACATCTCAAAACATAAAGAGAATTATCAAGATGGTTTGGATTTAATTGATCAGACAATCTTATTTCCTGACTCTTGTATTGAAGGTACCTTCACTGTGTCAGGCAAATTCACCAAATATTTACTCTAAACATTTTTGACAGATGACATAAGGAAATTTTAATCACGTCTTTTACCTATGCCTACCGAATAAGTGAATGTTTAAAATTTTAAATATTTGAAAAGTTCAGTATGAAAAATATTTCAAAAGAAATATTTAAATCATTTCTCAATGCTGACTTTTAAAACTAAACATCACTGAAACAAAAACATCTTCTGTAACAGGATAAACTTTTTCACCTTACATTAGAATGTAAATAAACTTTAAAGTTCCAATGCCCATACCTTAACATAAAGTTTTCTTAACCTTTAAAGCATTTTAAAACTAAAATGTTAATAATAATCAAAACTCCTCAAGTATTTAAAAACATTTTTGGTGAGTTCTTGGCAAACAAACGAGTTAAAAGTTTTATTATGCCTTTTAGCAGATTCCATTAATAAGTGTTCCATCACACCAAACTGAGGGTTTAACTTGGTAAAAGTATGACATACACGCTAGAATTTTTTAAAATACTGAAATATTTTTAAAAATTTATTCTCTTTACACCCAAGGCTTTTAAAAATAATTTCACAAATCACACTTTATTTTCATAGGAATTCACCATTATCCTCACCATAAATGCCTGTGTGTACTTCACTATATGCAAAAGTACCAGTTCCAGAACAAACTTTTATAGCTAGAAAATATCCTAAGATATATAAGAAGGTATTTCCTTTTAAAAGGTAGGCAAACATTTTCAAGTTGTTTTTCATTTAAAATTTACTTTAAATACACCATGAAACCAAATGGTAAGTTGATCCGAATAGCGTAAGGAGCCCAGTTTTTCCAAACCCACTTTTACCATGACATTTATGCAAAAGCTATTTGTCAACCAGTTAAACTAATTAATAGTTAAACAACTAGTTAAACAACAGTTCTGAAGCAAACAGCATCAATCATGGACAGCTCATCCATCTTTACGCTAGAAGATTTTAGATTCTTTTTATTCTCCTCCTCGTTCGAAAGGATAAGAGATGCACACGACCGCCGGAAGGAAATAAACAAAACCAAGTGACTCATCAGAGCAAATCACCCAATAAAGGCAGAGAGAGCGCTTTTCCAGAACCTGAGGCTGCACTGACCAACCAATTTCTATAATGAATTGGAGGAAAACGGACCCTAAGGGCCAGGCGCCTCCCAAATCCTTAGAGAAACTTCTCCGAATTTTTACTCTCCAACCAAGCCAACTCCTCCCAGGAGGCAGATTTTCACTTACACCATCCTCACTTTTGGGGAGGATAGTTGATAGGAAATCTAGTCTGCAACTAGTCCTTAACTAAGCCGGTGAGGCGTCCTCCTTCCTCCGACTGGAGGAGGCTGGGCTCGGGCTTTGTCCCAGGCATTCGCTACCCGGTCAGAGAGTCTTTCAAGCCGGCAGGCCACAGTGGTCCCCGCCCTCCACTAGAAGGAAAAAATGGGGCGGGGGGTGGGAGCAGGGACCAGAAGGTTCCCACACCCCTACTCTCCCAGGTCACCACTAACCTGTCCAGCCAAGGTGCAGAGGGAGTGAAAGATTTCGCAGACCACCTCTCGGGAGAGGTTGAGGTTGCAGTTCTGCTCCAGGCTCCTGTCGCCGCTGCTTGGGCGACTAAGCTCCGCGGTAGCAGCCATGACACTTTCGCAGGCCGCCCCCCCCACCACCACCAAGGTGCGCTTGCTAGTCCCCTCCCTCTTCAGCTTTTGTCGCTCTACGATGACGTAAACCGCCGGGTCTCGTTTAGCTCGGGAGTTTTAGGCCCCACCCACGCAATGTGACTGACAAGCACACGCACCAATCAGGTGATGAACCACCGTAGCTTTGCGCCGAAGAAGACAGGGAGCTGGCGAATACAGATTAGCGCGAGGCTAATGAGCCTGTGGTTGGAGCCGTGGTCTGTTAAGGGTTAGCATTATGATGCTTAGCTTAATTCTTAGACATTGCTTATGAGTGTTGGTAAAAGGAAACCTGTTAAATGTTAGAATTTGAGATAAAAAATAAGTTGAAATTTTAACTGGCGGTCTAGAGTTGTCTGGTTAGGAATGGAGCGGTGCCCACGCGTGTTTCTAAATACTGTAAAGCAGTCTTTCACACAGAATCATAACTGGATAGAACATTCTCATCTCTACAAGACTGTTTAAAACTTACAAAAATAAACACCATAATTTTTCATGCGGGTCAGGGGAGGATGAAAAAGAAAAATAAAAGTGCTGTATTATGCCTTCATTTTACTATCAAGGAAATGACAATGATTTTAAGTCTGCGAAATAATCTTTCAGGTTTTAAAATGTGCATCAGTTGCTATTATCTGGGTGATACGGTAGAGATGCTCAACCCTAAAATTGTCTCAAAGGAGTGAAACACTGTCTATGTGATTCCAACAGGAATTTAACACAAGTAAGAAGTTCCAAGCAATACAATCTTTGAAATTAGAAGGAGGAATTGAAGTTTATCAGATAGCTTTATTATTAGGTTTAAGGACTTTGTAATCTTTTAAGCAGAATCTAACAGACAATTTTGTTGTTCAACCGAAAAAAACAAGTTTTAGAAGAATTTTTAGTGTTAGGTTCTATTAAAAAACATTTAAACATAAACTATCAATTTAGATTAGGAAGGAGGGATTTGAAACTCTTAATTCTAACAGCCTAGTGCATTTACGGCAGAGGAAACAATAGTGGAAACTTGCACATTGTGTATTCTTCCTTAGGGTAGGCTGAATGAAAGGGGAGAAATAAGAAACCCATATAAGGACAGTAGGGATAAAAGAAATCCTTTGACCTGTCTCTAGGGTGCCTCTTAATTAGGCTTTCATTTACAAGGACTTATGGGATCACCAGACTTCACAGGATCTTGAGAAATCTTGGCTGTTCCCTTATTAGCTGAGAAAATGTACAACCGATAGTCCAGCCTATGTCTAAAGACATCCAGAAAAAGATTTCATAATGTCTAGTCCCAAACTGAGCAACTCTCATCCCAACCACTTATCCCCAAATTTATAATTTTTTACTATGTTAGCGTATTTTCTTTGCCTCTAATTCTCTTGTTAATGGAGAAGAGTTGTGATTGGGTAACTGCAAGTTTTTGTTTCTGTAGCAAATTCCCAACCAGTATTGAATCAATTAGCAACAAGTATCAGATAATTTGGGCTACTCTAGATGTAAAGTATTTTTTTCAAATATGCAAGACTTTGGTATGAAAGACATTTAGGAACATGCTTTGTATATGAAAACAATACCATCTTTAACAGGTACTGCTCATTATTCTTTGTCATCACTGATTTTGAAATTTCAAGTTTCTCTACTACAGAATTAATTGATTTGTATTATCTCAGTTCTCTATGCAATTCTGTGCTTTGATATCTAGACTTCTATTTATATCTTAATATTGTTTACTTACATAATGCTAGGAATTTTTAAAAATTCTTTTGTGAATTATTTCTTCTTTTCAGGGAAATTTCTTACTGCTTCCTGAGGTCTATTATCTACATTTTGAAATTTTTTTAAATTTTATTTTCTTATTTTACAGTAGAAAATTCCATTTTAAATAGAAGAGTTTGTAGGCTGAAAAGATGTGGATTCCTCTGGGTTTAACTTAAATAGAAATTGATAGATGTTAATGTATAACAAAAATAAAATGAATGCTATGAAATTTAGAAAGAGAATAAAAGAAATAATTTTCCCTTTATAGAAAACTAACTACAGATTATGATGTAGTTTGCTAAAAAATCTCCTTCTTGGCAGAAATTATTCAAAATATTGGTGTTGGCATTAGCTACAGAGTTAGAAAGACTGTCCTTCAAGGTTATGCCAAGAATCAATTGGGCAGGATAGAAATTATATATGAATATTAGGCTATCTACCTGTCCCAATCTTAATGCATTCCTCTGAGTGTGAAACCATCGTAAACAGGACCTTTTGATGAGGTTTCTTCAGTTAAAGTGTGGCCCAACTGAATCAGGATGGGTCTTAATCCTATTACTGAAGGCCTTATAGAGAAGGCTACAGAGGGAGAAGTCAGGAGAGAGCAGGCAGAAGTCAAAGAAACCAGAGGAGAAAGAAGACATTACCATATTCATTGCCATATGTTGGAAAAACAAAGGACCCGAGGATCACTGGCAGCAGCCCCAGAATGCCACAGTCTTCACCTTGGTGTAGTCTCCATTTTTGAATTCTCTTAGCCTCAAAACCATGAGCCAATAAATTCCCATTGTTTAAGCCAACCCACTGTATGGTATTTGTTTAGCAGCTGGGAAACTAAAACACTACCTTATGACAAGCTTTAAAGGCA
Organism: Cabassous unicinctus; assembly: GCA_029593785.1. NCBI lineage: Eukaryota > Metazoa > Chordata > Mammalia > Cingulata > Chlamyphoridae > Cabassous > Cabassous unicinctus. The sequence continues at coordinate 12,222 of JAQZBX010010020.1, forward strand.
CAACTTTATTAAATACTCCAGTGCCTAACTCCAGTGCCTAACAAAATACCTGAGGTATTAAATGTGCAGAACAGATGTTCATTGAATGAATGATAATGCCAATTTAGCCTAAGGTAGGAAAGGTAAAACAAATGGAATGTGCCTCCTCAGGCTCCCATCACCCACTGAATAAATCCCAGTGCCTTAAAATGGCAAATAAGGCCCTTCTCATGATATAACTGTTGCCTGTTTCTTACCGCATTTTCTGCCACCAAATCTCTAGTACTTAATGCTCCCAGACTGCTATTACTTATTCAAAATTCTGCTATTTCTAATCTCCATGCCTTCATGCCCTTTGCCTCTTGTCTGTTTGGAAAACTCCTTTTCAAATAGTCTTTTGACTCCAGTTCAGAAATCACCCTCTCTGGAAAGCCTTTCCTCATACCCCTCCTCATAAAGAGCATATCTTCTCCTCTGCTAACCTACTCCTGCAACTCATTTGTGCTTTCATTATTGTGTTTACCACATTGATATTGAAATTTACTTGAACACATGACTATCTCCTGACTGAACTATGAGCGTTTATATGTATCATGTCACCGTACTTAAGGTTTCCATAGTTCCTTGCACAGAGTAATTGCTCAGGATATGCTTGTTGAAGTGAATTTATTTGCCTACCTAAGGTGAACAGATTTATGAAATGAGAAAAAAGAAATAATTTCTACTCTTTGGGAAAAATTGTGATACATAGTAAGAATACTATAAACAATTCATTTCCAATAATGAAGCATGTCTGTTTAACCTCACCTTGGAAAGCAAATTCAAGGTGCTCAAAGTTTTCTTGACTGAATAAATATGGCTATCCTCCATAACCATTCTCATGAATGATGTCCATACAAATTAATTCTGTTTACTATATTCCAGGCTTTCTCATAGGCATTGGGGGTACAAAGATGAATCAAGACAAGAGCCTCCCCTCAAGCTCCAATTCCAGTGGGCTAAGCAGATGTGTAAACAGCCAGCCATGATATAATGTGACAATGAACATATTAGAGGTATGTATAAAGTAATACAGCCAATTCGTTCCTTTGGGAAAGGGATTGGGGTTCAATGTCATGAAAAGCTAGAAACAATTAGGGTAAAACATAGATTAAGCCTCAAATGATGAGTAGGAATTCTCAATTTACAGAAAACTTTATGAGCAGCAACTTGAGCATGCTTGATGTATTCAGGGAGGATACATTGAATAGAGTAGTATGGCTACGCTAATACTTCCCATGGCTTGTTCTGCTGAAGACTAGTCCTGCAAGATACTTCTTTTAACAAAAGGTTCCATTATCAAATAAGTTGGAGAAACCTTGCAGGTAACATTGCAGATTGACTAATTGCAATGACATCTGTATTAGTCTGCCAAAGGTGTGCTGATGAAAAGTACCAGAAATCTGTTGGCTTTTATAAAGGGTATTTATTTGGAGTAGAAACTTACAGTTACAAGGCCCTAAAGAGTCCAATTCAAGGTTGCTTTCTCACCAAAGTCAGTTGCCATGTGTTGAAACAAGATGGTTGCTGATCTCTGCCTGGTCTCTCAGGGCTTCCTATATCAGTTTCTGGCAAAGGGCTCGTTTCTTTCTGGGCCTTCTCAGCTGCTCAGCTGCTTTGTTCTCTTCAGCTGCAAAGTATCAGGCAAATGGCTTATCTCTCCCCGGGGGCCTGGGATCAAACATGACAGAGCTCTCTCTTTTCCCATGTCTTCTTGAGTGAGTTGTCCATTTATATCAGTCCACCAAGGGGCCAGGGACTCAACCTGAGTCACGCACTACTGACACGATCAAATCAAAAGCCCTAAATTGATTTTATCAAGTAAACTTAAATCCTTTGTATATGACACAATCAAAGGGTATCACACCCAGAGGAATAGATTAGTTTACAAGCGTAATATTTCTCTTTTGGGGATTCATAAATAATCTCAAACTGCCATACCATCTCATTCAATGGATCACTACCATTCTACTTCCATTAGCAAGGAGCTCAGCATTGTGATCAAGGCCAGGGGAAAAACTAAACCAATCTCAAAATCCCATCATTAAGGATTTGCTTCCTGGGATTCCCTGTACCAATTTATCATTCAAGGCTCAGTGAGGAAATAGAAACCATATCTGTTATTTGAATGGAGAAAATTTATTACAAAAACTGTTAATTACAGTAAGTTGTTAATTAACCGAAAAGGCTACAAGGAAACAATAAAATACCATAAAGGTGGGAAATTTGGAAGCAATTAACCTCTGTAGGGCTGGGAGGGACAAAGAGAAGAGTTTGAAATTATTAAAATTTAGGAGCTTAGAAGAACAGCCTTGTGGATTCCTCAAAGGAGGGGAACTGCTCACCTGGTGTTGATGTCTCAAAGGGGACATGATGAGGCTAATTTGGCAAATTCAAAAACCTGCAAATAGGGCCTCAAAATGCTGTGGGGCAAAATCAATCTGTCTAATACACTTGTAATTGGAATTTCAAAAGGAAAAGAGAGAGAGAATGGGGAAGAGGAAATATTTGAAGAAGTGATGACTGAGAAATTTCCAAAAGGAATGAAGACATCAAACTAAGAAGCTCAAAGAACCCTAACAGTAGCTAGCAACTGCTGTGTAACAGATTATTCCCAAAATTTAGCGACTTAAAACAACAAGCATTTCTTATCTTACAGTTTCTATGGGTCAGAAATTCTGGAGTGGCTTTGCTTGGTGATTCTGTCACTCCTTCTGGAGGGAGCTAGCAAGATAGAAGCCACAATGCCCTTTTAGGACCTAGTCTCTTAAGTCAAACATTGTTACTTCAATCTGATTTGATTTGTTAACAATGAGTTACTCATAGAGAGATTGAGAGGTGAGGAATTTTCTTGTTTGTTTGTCTGTTTTTTGTTTATTATTATTATTGAAATAATGAAAATGCTCTAATAATGTTTGAAGTGATGAATACACAGCTAAGTGATTATACCAAATGCCATTGATTGTACGCTTTGAATGAATTGTATGCTTTATTAATATGTATCAATAAAATTGATTTGTTTAAAAAAAAACAACGAGTTACTCTGTATGGCCCACACTGGAGAAGAAGGAAATTAGGCTCCAGAGAAATATCTTTCACAAATGAAGGTGAAATAAAGATTTTTTTCAGGATAACAAAAACTAAGATAATTCATTACTAGCAGCTCTGCACTATAAGAGATCTTAAAGAAAGTTCTTCAGGCCCAAGGACTATAATACTGGAAAGAAACTTGTATTTACATTATGAAATGAAGATCTCAAAAAGCAATCAAAATAAAGATATATAAAAGATTATTTTCTTATTTTTTATTTGCTCCGAAGAGAATTGTCTAAAGCAAAAATAGTGGCAAATTATTGTGATTTTATAGCATATATAAAAGGAATATATGGCAATAATAGCCCAAAAACTGGGATGGAGAAATTGTGAGTGTACAGTTGAAAGATTTTACCATATACATGAAGGAGTATATTATTTGAAGGTAGATTGTGATAAATTAAAGATGGTGGGAATTAAAACATGTCCCCCATAAAGACATATTCATCTTAATCCCCAATCCTGTGGGTGTGAATGCATTTGAAATAGAAACTTTGAAGATATTATTAGCTAAAGTGTGTACTCATTTGTGAATAGGATTTTGAAAGATGCTTATTTATATGAAGCCAAATTGAATCAGAGTGAACCTCAATCTAATATGGCTGAAGTCCTTTTAAGCAGAGTTAATTTGGACATAGTCAGTAGAAGCCAGAAGTGAGAAGAAACCAGAGAATGAAGCAGATTACCATGTAACAAAGGCAGAGATGCAAGCCAAGGAACTCCAAGGATTGCAGCACCTTAGCACCAGAGTGCTACAGACTCTGGGAGAAAGCATGGCCTGTCCAGACCTTGATATTGAACTTCTAGCCTCTAAAACCATGAGACAAGGGGGACTTCTGGGAAGATGGCAGATTAGAGAGACACAGGACTCACTTCGCTCCCAGAAAAATAGCTGGAGTACAGGCAGAAACAGCCTGGAAAAAAAATGTTCTAGGGTTTAGGACACCAGGGGGAGGCTGGACACCACCCAGAAGAGAGCAGCACACGGGAAAAGAATCTCAATGCAAAGATCATGAGAAGAAGCTGAAGCTGCAGCTGCTGGTGCCTCTCCCCGACCCTCTGAGTAGACAGCTTTGAATTCTCTGGCCTCGGGCAAGCGATTGTGGACAGAAGGAGCCACAAGGATCCACCTCCCAAGGAAATGGAAGAGAGAGGGACACAACCTAAGGCTGATTCAGTTTTTGGCCAACAAATTTGGTCTGCTTTGTCCCACAGGCACTTCCAGGCTGGGTGGGGCCACACCATTGTTTGCCTTGGGAGCTGGCACAGAACTAAAAAGATCTGACCCTCTCAATCACCCTCCCTACTGACCAGGACTGGTTGTTGAGGATGCAGAGGGGAGTGGAATTATTTTCTACCAGGGAAAAGGGAGGGGACTGCCCCCTTTGAGAAACTTTGAATTGCTAGGCTCTGAATAACCACAAGGCAGGATCCTCTGTCACATTGTTGCTCTCAATGTTGCAGGGAACACATTCCAACCAGGCTTTGAACTGTGAGGGCTGCTGAAGCCTGCTATCTTCTGGCAGACCAAGGAAATGCATGAGAGGAAACTAAAAGTAAGTAAGTAAAAGAGGCTTTTTCTGTCCTTTAAAGCCTCCCACCCAAGACTCTTGGAAGTAGGTCTGCAACTCATTACTGGGTCCATGGCCCAAATTTGAGCAACTAACATGGACAATCCTAAAGACAGAACAGGTTGAGCCAAGAATCAAAGAACAGCAGTAACACAGCCTCCAGCCACTAAATCCCTATGAAAAAGAAATTGAGCATCAGGGTAAACTCAACATCATAATCAGATTCCTAGACATAAGCAAAAAATTACAAGCCATACTAAGAAAATGGAAGAAATGGCCTGTATTAGTCAGCCAAAGGGGTGCTGGTGCAAAGTACCAGAACTCTGTTGGCTTTTACAAAGGGTATTTTTTTGGGGTAGAAGATTACTATTACCAAGCCCGAAAGAGTCCAACTCAAGGTACCATAAGAGGTACTTTCTCACCCAAAGTCTGTTGCCACATGTTGATGCAAGATGGCAGGTGATGTCTGCAAGGATTCAGCCTTCCTCCTTCCTTTTAAGACCCTGTGGTCCAAGTTTCTTCCAATCTCAGCTGTAGGCTGGAATAAAGCTTGTCTCTCTCCCCTGGGCAAGGCTCAGCTGCTCTCTTCTCTTCACAAGGTCACCTGTAGACTGCCAGACTCATCTCTCTTCCTGGGGCTGTGTCTATGGACATTCCTCCTGTGTATCTGCTTCTGTGGCTCTACTTCCATGTGAGAGTTTGTTTTATCAGTCCAAGGGGGCTGGGACTCAACACTGAGTTGCACTCTGATGACATGGTTGAATCAAAGCTCTACCCTTCACATAATTTAATCAGACATCTCAGCTGAATCTAATACAATCAAAGAATTATCACACCCAGAGGAGCAGACCAGTTTACAAACATAATAAAATATCTTTTTTGGAATTCATAAATAATATCAAACTCCTAAATGACCCAAGCAAAGGAATATACCAAAGCCCCAGATAAGACACAGGATTTGAGACAACTAAGCCACAAGGTTCATACAAATCAAATTAATGAGTTGAAAGACAATATTGCTAAAGAGATAAAGGACATCAAGAAGACACTGAGCAGATGGAAACAACCCAGGAGTCTGTCAACCAATGAATGGATGAAGACTGATGAAAATAACAAACTGTGGTGTATACACATGATGGAATATTATACATCTGTAAAAAGAAATGACGTCATGAAGCATATGGGAACATGGATGAACCTGGAAGACATTATATTGAGTGAAGCAAGCCAGACACAAAAGGACAAATATTGTATGAATATGCTATTATGAATTAAATATATTGTGTACACTCATGGAGTTAATAACAAGAATATAGGCCACCAGAAAATAGAATGAAGGTAGAGAATGGAAAGCTGACAGTTAAACTGTGCAAAATTGGTTTAAAAAAAAAGGTTGTTTGTAAATCTTTGGAAATGAATGGAAATGGTGAGAACACATTATAAATACAGATAAACTAGAGATATGGAAACAGAATAGCAGCTATATATGGCAAGGGAAGCACAGAGCGATTGAGAGGTGATGAGGTTTTTTTTTTGCTTGTTTGTTTTTTGTTTTTTATTATTATTATTGGAATAATGAAAATGTTCTAATAATTATTGAAGTGATGAATACACAACTATGTGATTATACCAAATACCATTAATTGTACACTTTGGATGAATTTATGCTTTGTTAATATGTATTAATAAAATTGATTTGTTAAAAAAAGAAGACACTGAGCAAACACAAAGAATTTGGAAACCTGAATAGAAAAATAGAGTTTATGGGAATAAAAGATACAATAGTTGAGATAAAAAAAATACCTTAGAGGCATACAACAGCAGACTTGAGATGATAGAAGAAAGAATAAGTGATGCAGAAGACAGAACAGCAGAAATTGAAGAGAGAGAACGGAGAGAAAAGAATGGGAAAAATTGAGCAGGGTCTCAGGGAGTTTAATGATAACACAAAGTGCAACACACATGTCATGGGAGTTCCAGAAGAAGAAGAAAAGGGAAAGGGGGCAGAAAGAGTATTTGAGGAAATAATGGTGGAAAATTTCTCAACTCTCATGGAAGAAATGAATTTACATGTCCAAGACATGCAGTGTACTCCAATCAGAATAAATCCTAATAGACATATTCCAAGATACATACTACTCAGAATGTCAAACTCAAGATAAAGAGAAAATTCTGAGAGCACCAAGGGAGAAGCAAACATCACATGCAAGGGATGCCCAGTAAGACTTAGTTGGCATTTCTCATCAGAAACCATGGCGACAAGAATACAGTGGTATGATATAATTAGGATACTGAAAGAAAAAAATAGTGAGCCAAGAATTTTTTAAAAAAGATTTTAAAGACTAGAGAAACTAGAAAAGAACAGAAAACCATTTCCAAAGCAAGCAGAAGGAAAGAAATAATAAAGATTAGAGGAGAAATAAATGAAATTGAGAATGAAAAACCAATAGGAAAATCAACAAAACTAAAAGCTGGTTCTTTGAGAAGATCAGTAAAATGGATAAACCCTTAGCTAAACTAACAAAGGAAAAAAGAACAGAGAAGATGCAAATAAATAAAATCAGAAATGAAAGAAGGGAAGTTATGACTGACCCCAGAGAAATAAAAAGGATCATAAGAGGATATTATGAGAAACTGTATGCCAACAAACTAGACAACCTAGATGAAATGGACAAGTTCCTAGAAATACACAAACAACCTACATTGACTCTGCAAGAAACACAAGAACTCAGCAAACCAATCACATTTAAGGAGATTGAATCAGCCATCAAAAATCTCCCAAAAAAGAAAAGTCAAAAACCAGATGGCTTCATAAGTGAATTGTACCAAGCATTTCAAGAAGATTAACACCAATCCTATTTAAACTCTTCCAAAAAATTGAAGAGGGAAAATTACCCAACACATTTTATGAAGCCAACATCACCCTAATACGAAAGCCAGATAAAGATACTTCAAGAAAAGGAAATTATAGTCCAATCTCTCTGATGAACATAGACACAAAAGTTCTAAAAAAAATTGAATCCAACAGCATATCAAAAGAATTATACACCATGATCAAGTGGGATGTATTCCTGGTATGCAACGGTGGTTCAACATAAGAAAATCAATTAATGTAATACACCCCATTAACAAATTGAAGGGAATAAGCACATGATCATCTCGATGGGTGCAGAAAAGGCATTTTGACAAAATTCAGCATCCTTTCTAGATAAAGAAAACAAAACACTCCAAAAGATAGGAATAGAAGGAAAATTCCTCAATATGATGAAGGACAAATATGAAAAATCCATAGCCAACATCGTAGTCAATGAGGAATTGTTGAAAGCTTTCCCTCAGATCAGGAAAAAGACAAGGATGCTCCCTGTCAGCACTGTTATTCAATACTGTGCTAGAAGTTCTAGCTAGAGCAATTAGACAAAATAATAGTAATAATAATAATAAAAGGCATCCAAATTGGAAAAGAGAAAGTAAAACTCTCACTATATGGATGACATGATCCTATATTTAGAAAACTCTGAACTGTCTACAGCAAAACTACTTGAGCTAATAAATGAGTTCAGCAAAGTGGCAGGATACAAGATCAATACACAAAAATCTACAATGTTTCTGTACACTAGTACTGAACAATCTGAGGAGGAAATCACAAAATAATTCCACTTACAATAGCAACAAAAATACTCAAATACCTAGGAATTAATTTAACCAAAGACGTTTAGGACCTCTATGCAGAAAACTACAAAACTATGGTAAAATAAATCAATGAAGACCTAAACAAATGGAAAAACATTCTGTGTTCATGGATTAGAAGACTAAATATCGTGAAGATGTCAATCCTACCCAAACTGACTTAAGATTCAATACAATACCAATCAAAATTCCAACAATTTACTTTACAGAAATAGAAAAGACAATCACCAAATTTATTTGGAAAGGAAAGTGCACTCTAGTAGCCACAAGCATTCTAAAATAGAAAAGCGATGTGGGAGGACTTTCACTGCCTGACCTTGAAACATATTACAAAGCTACCATGGTCAAAACAGCATGGTATTGGCATAAAGATAGACTCCTTGATCAGTGAAATAGAATTGAGAGTCCAGAAATAAACCCTCACCTCTATGGCCAACTGGTTTTTGTTAAACCTACCAAGTCCATGTTACCAGGACAAAACAGTCTCTTCAACAAATGGTGCTGGGAGAACTGATATCTATAACCAAAAGAATGAAAGAGGACTCCTATCTCACTCTTTATATAAGAATCAACTCAAAATGGATCAAAGACCTAAATATAAAAGCTAGGACCATAAAACTACTAGAAGAAAATGTAGGGAAACATCTTAAAGATCTTGTGGTAGATGGTGGTTTCTTGGATCTTACACCCAAAACATGAGCAACAAAAGAAAAAATAGATAAATGGGACATCCTCAAAATTAAACACTTTTGCACCTCAAGGAACTTTGTCAAAAGGGTGAAAAGGCAGCTGACTCAATGGGAAAAAATATTTGGAAATCAAGTATCTGATGTGTTTAATATCCATGATATATAAAAAGATACTACAACTCAACATTAAAAAGACAAATGACCTGTTTTTAAATTGGGCAAAAGGCTTGAATAGACATTAGTCCTAAGAAGAAATACAAATGGTGAAAAAACACATGAAAAAATGTTCAACATCACTAGCAATTAGGGAAATGCAAATCAAAGCTACAATGAGATATCATTTCATACCTATTAGAATAGACACTATTAAAAAGATAGAAAACTACAAGTGTTGGAGAGGATGTGGAGAGATAGGAATGCTTATTCACTGTTGGTGGGAATGTGTAGCCACATGGAGGACTGTTTGGCAGTTCCTAAAGAAGTTGAATATAGATTTGCCACATGACCCAGCAATATCACTGCTAGGTATATACCTAGAAGAACTGAGAGCAGTGACATGAACAGACATCTGCACATCAATGTTCATAGTTGCATCATTAACAATTGCCAAAAGATGGAAACAGCCCAGGTGTCCATCAATTGATAAATAAACAACCTGTGCTATATACACATGATGGAATATTATACATCTGTAAGAAAAAATGAAGTCGTGAAGCATATGGGAACATGGATGAACCTGGAGGACATTATGTTGAGTGAAGCAAGCCAGACACAAAAGGACAAATACTGTATGATTGAGCTATTATGAACTAAATATACTGGGTAAACTCATGGAGTTAATAACTAGAATATAGGTCACTAGAAAATAGAATGAGGTTAAAGAATGAAAAGCTGAGGGTTAACCTGTGCAGAACCAGTAAAAAAAAGTTGTTTGTTAATCTTTGGGAATTAATAGAAAAGGTGAAAACACATCACAGTGTTTGTAACTAGCTCTGTTATTATATGGATATGGCAGTGGTTAAAAGGGAAAGTTAATGGTAATGTATATTACTAGAAGGAAAGCTAAAAAATGTAACATGGGACTGTATAACATAGTAAAACCTTATGTGAAATATGAATATGGGTAATATTGCATATATAAGACAGTTTTTCTTTGAAACTGAACAAATGTATATTAATGTTGCAAGATGTTAATATTGGGCAAAAAACCCAAAACATTATGCTAAATGAAAGAAACCAGACACAAAGTACTATATATTTTATGATTCCATTAATATAAAATGTAAATATAAATCAATTTATAAAAATAGAATTAGATTAGTGGTTATGTAGGGCTGGAGAAAGATAGAGGGATTGAGAGGTGACTGCTATGGGGTGCGGAGTTTTACTTCTTGGAGTAATGAAATTGTTCTAAAAATTTTTGTGGTGATGAATGCACAACACTGTGACTATGCTAAAAGCCATTCATTGTACCCTTTGGATAGATTGTATGGTATGTGAATATATCTCAATAAAACTGCTTTTTAAAAAATCCAAATTAAAACCATGAGACAATAAATTCCTGTTATTTACACAACCCATTCTGGGGTGTTTGTCATAGCAGCCCTGGCAAACTAAGAAGGATATATATATATATAGTAAGTCTTAGGGCAACTACTAAATTATTTTAAAAAGAAGTATAAATGATAAGCTAATAGTGGAGAAAATACTCATTTAATTCAAAATAATGCAGAAAAAGAAACAAAAAAGAGTAGCAAATAAAAAATAACTAACAAAGTGGTAGATTTTACTTCAACCATGTCGGCGTGACCTTGCGGGCTTTGCCGCCGATCGCCGACTTGGGGGCCTGGCTTTATTGTTAACTGCTGCTTGCCGCTGTTATTTGCCGCTGCCACCAATCACCACCCCCGGGGCGGTTCCCTTGGCGATCGGGAGGTCGGAGGATGAAGGGAGGGGGGTTGCGGCCCACTGGGCTCAGGCGTCCCCGGGCACAGCGGGCCAAAGGCCGGGGTCTGCATCTTAAGCCACAGACGAAATTGGGGAGACGGACACTTCCCAGTTACCAGCAGACAATGAATAACGGATACGGAGACTGTCGCACACTCCGGAGATGAGGCTGGGCTTCCAAGTCTGAGTTTATTAGGCAGGTTTTGATATTTATGCTAAGCGGGGGTGGGGGAAGAGGAAGGGGTGGAACTGTGCCACGGCGAGAAAGGGAGGGGTGGAGCTGTGAGAGGTCACAACAAGTGTTAGCAGCTTAGCTGCGGTGGTTAAGAGAGTGTCTGTCTCTGGTTGGTTGTGGTATTTGGCATTAAGATGGTGTTTATGCTCTGGTTTTCTCGGGCAGTGCTCTTGGAGTTCCCGTACCGCCCTCGCCCCCCCCCCACATTTCCTCCAACACAACCATATGATAATTACATTAAATGTAAATAGTCTAAATATATGAACAAAAAGACAGAGATTGCCAGATTGCATTTTAAAATTATGATCTAACTATATGCTCAGTAAAGAAACCCATTTTAAATATGAAGACATTGATAGGTTAAAAGTAGAATGATAGTTTAAAAAAAAAAGATATGAGAACACCAGTAAAAAGAAAACTGAATGACTATTTTAATATCAGATAATGGTAAATATCAGAATAGTTTTATATAATTTTAAAAGTGTCTATTCACCAAAAAGATTTAACAATACTAAATGTTTATAAAACAGATCTTCAAAACGCTTGAAGCAAAAACTGATAGAATGGAAAGGAGGACTGTACATATCCCCAATTATGGTTAGAGACTTCACTACCCTTCTATCAGTAATTGATAGGAAAGTTAGAAAAATGGTAGGTGAGTTGATAATTTTGGTAGAAGATAGACCAACTAAAATAAAATGACTCAAATTCAAGAGAAAGAATGCACATATTTTATATCTTCTTTTATTTAAGTATAGTTATTAATTACCTCATTTATTTTCATACATGCTTATCTTACATTACAAATAATTTTTCTTTGGAAAATCAGCCTTTACTAATTTAATTCCATGTTTCCCCTTCTACTTATATTTTAATTTCAGAAGTGGTTAGTCTTTATTTCTAATTCATCACCAGAAATCAGTAGTTTCTAATACTTAAAATTTCATTTTCCCAATAAATGTGCAAAATCTACATGAAGAAAAGTGTACAGCCCTTCCAAGAAACACAAAGTATACTTGAATAAATTGGAAGAAGTTCCATGTTCTTGGCTAGAAGCTAAATATCATGAGGATAGCAGTTCTCCCTATATTAATGTATAAATTTACTGCAATTCCAATAAAAATGTCAACAAAATTTTTTTCTTGAGCTCAAAACATTCATTTTAAAATTAATATGGAAAAATAAACAAGAATAGTCAGGAAAATCTAGATATGTTATATATCCCCACAATACATCATTATTGTTTTAGCCTTACATGGTCAATTATCTTTTAAAGAAATCAAAAAGTGAAAAAAATGTATTTTACATTACCCATATATTTTAGTTTGCTAAAGTCTGCCAATGCAAAATTATCAATAATAGGTTGGCTTTTATAATAAAAATAATAACAATAATAGTAATAATAAGAAAACTAACATTTATTAAGCACTACCATGTGCTTAGATTATTGAGCACTATATGTGCATTATCTCTTCTAATACATTTAAATGACCACGTGGAGAAGAGGTCCTGTTACCAAGCAGTAAAAGTGATATTCTCTCCATCCTGCTATTCCCTCTCCTGATGCCATTGGTGGAGACTCTAGATATCACTGAGAATGTACAGAAGGCATTTGAGTCACATGAATGGGTTTATCTGAGAATCCTATCCTGCCAACATGGTACTTTACCTTTGTCCCAATGTGACCATAGAAGTCACCACCTCCACCTGCATTCAGGAGACAGGCTTAATTTCAGATATTGTGTTTTCCCTTCTTATTGATTGTTCCCCAAATCTCTAGCCAGTTCCTTCCTGATACAGGCAAACGTCACCTTAAGGCAGCCCCTATTCACCACACATCTTATTATAGCACAGCACAGTGTATAACTGGGTGTCTTTACTCATACTGGGCACATTTTCTTGTCCTTTTTTTTCTGAAACATGAGCTAGCAACCCAGGATATTTTATCTTCCACCCACTAGAGCGTTGATTGCCTCCCCCATTCCTGCAACTCCTAATGGTGCATAACTACTGAGGGCAGAGCATTGGCACTGAGGAACTGACTAGCAATTTAATTAAAAGAGTAGAGGTTGATCTTGCCCTAAATGTGCAGGTTATCTTTGATTTACCTTTGCATATTTGAATCTGAAGATTATTTAAATATATACATTTTAATCTCACATTTTTATGCACATTCTTTTTGTGGCCTGGAAAGAAATGCATGCTTTAAATGAGGAAACTGAGAAAATCTTCTATTGAAATGACACAACGAAAGGAAAAGTACTTATCTTCAAGTCCACTGGTTTAACCACTATCTGATTTTCTTGTCTCAAACCATCTTTTGTGAGTACAATATATTAGCTTCTACAGAGTGGCAATGCCATTAATGAACCGTGGATGTCATGGACATAGATTCTCAGTTTAGCCCAGACACATGTAGCCTCTGGCATTTCTGACATTCTAATCTTACCATTCCTACCTGATTTCCAAGCACTAACCCTCAATATGTATTATCTCAATATATGTTTGCAAGTTCAACTTGACCAAACTCCTTGTGATATCTTTATTTTATACTGTATTTGGGGCTTTCTTTCTTGTTATACCTTGAAATCTCAAATGTCCTATTTTTCTCCAACCATCCAAACCTTACAATCCTTTTAAAGATCACCTCAAGGTCCATATACACCAAGAAACTTATTCTCACAGGCTTTCTCCATATACCAAGTAACTTATTTATTTTGTCATGTCTGATTACATGAGAAACAAGACAGAGTATAAATAAATATAACACATTTAACATTCTATTGTATGCCTTGTTTCATTTCTATATATTTCATGTTTGAAAGTCTTACTTCTAAAAGGCACTTAATGATGTTTAAGGGCTTTGGAATTAGAATCCTAGCTCTCACAGTAACTTGCAAGTGACCTTGGGCAATTTACCCTCTTTAAACAACAATGTCCCCATTAGTTGGGTTAGAGCAATGAAATCTAACTCACAGGGATATTTAAATGAGATGTGCATATAGAACTCAACAAAACGGCAAGGAAATAAATAAATAAATAGTTGCTATTATAATTTCTCTTAAAGATTGTGGGCTTATAAGATCAAGGATCATGTCATTTTGTTGTTGTTATTCCCCTGTGTCTAATCCAGTGTTAGATAATAAACTACTTGCTCAATAAATAAGTATTGAATTAAGTTGGACTACATTCTTTGATAAGGTCATGGGATTATATATTTTATTCAATATTTTAAATAAGAGAGGTTCATTTTTTATTGCTTCATTTAACATTTTAGCACTCCCCTGGTCTTACTTCCTGGTAGTTTGTTTTTAATCCAAAAATTATATCCATCTATTTAATCTCACTTTTACGTAACAATCTTTTCCCTTTTCCAATTCAGACTTCTGTATCCTGTCAAGCATTTGCTGGTTAATTTTTCTCCTGTATTGTGTGGTGATAATTCTGCCCATTTCATAGGGTTGTTGGGAGTATGAAATTAGGCAATATAAAATAATTTCTCAGCACAGCAATTGGCACATATAGTAAGCTACTATTTTTACTGCTTTCCCCAGATCATTTGGTCATTTTCATTTCTTTGACCCTCATTCATATTCCCATCTTCATCCCTTCTTCATCTTTGTTACCCTAGAAAAAAAGAGAGGAAAAGTGTACATGACACTCTTGTTCCTTTGCCCAGTTTTTTTTTCTTCCTTTATACTTAATGGTTTCTAAGTAGAGATTCCACAGCATCCTCAAGAACAAAAAGTGTCTGCTGGTATATATCCTGGCTGACCACCAGCAGTTTTTCTTAATATTCTATATTTCTCTAAAGGAAGACCAAACCTACTTATTGTGTTGATAAGTTGGCTCACTACTCCTAGTTGTTGCAGTAATTAGTCTTCATTTCTTTATTTGGCCAGGCAGTTCTCTTTGTTGAGTTAATGCATGTAAAATGCTTACATACTATGCCAGGCACGTAGTGAGTTCTCGGTAAAGCTGGCTACTGTTTTGTTTTGCTTTTCTTCATCGATAGTTATAATGTTTAAATTTTACTGTTCATTTTTTTCAATGTTTGGATTTACTATTTGTAATTTTTATTTGAAATAATAAAACTATAGTATCTGTCATAGGGAAGTTTTGAGTATTATGTTTTATTATGTCATAAATGATGCAGAAGGGTGAGTTCCAAGAAAAGCCACAAAAACAATGGGGAAAAAAATATATGAGAAAGGTCTAAGAAAATAACAATATTTTGAAAAGACAATGATAATTAAAATAGATGCTATTCTTTTAAATATCTTATTATATCAAGATAGTAGCTAGTTGTTGTCTTTCTTCACCAGAGAATATAATGAGAAGAGAGAATTTGAGAACTTCTGTCTTTAACATTTAAGGGAGAAGCGAAGAAAACTTCCTATAGATTTCTAAGGGTGGTAAAAATAGGATTATTCTCAAAAGCAATAAGATTAAGTACATAGGGAAAAGTGGACGTGGCTCAAGCAATTGGACTTCCGTCTACCATATGGGAGGACCCGGGTTCAATCCCTGGGGCCTCTTGATGAAAGCAAGCTGGCCTGAGCGAAGAAAATAAGAAAGTACGTAAACTCAGACTTCTGATCCAGTGGTTGATTCCAGTATTTGTAAAAGTAATCTTGTAATCTATCCTAAGAAAGTATTCTGAAACACACTCAAACATTTTTTAGCATAAAGATATACAAAATATCTACATGTTTAAAAACTAGAAGTATCTCATGAAGTTATTCAAATAATATTTAAAGAGTCTAACAAAAGGAGAAAATGCTTGTTATAATGTCCAAAGAAAAACAATAATAAACTGGGTTTACAGTGTTAACTCAATTACTGGAATAATGCATATAAAAAAAAAAAGGCTGAAAGGAAATTGGCCAAAATATTAAATTGGCCAAAATGTGATTGGTTTTCTGAATGTCTTCTGTATGATTTCTTGTATTTTAATTTTTCACAATGACTATAAATTGCTTGAATAATAAAAGAGTGGAAAAAAATCAATGGGCTAGTATTAGCTACCTGACTCAACTTACAAGTTGTTCAAATCAATTGAGATAGAGTATGTGAAAGTGTGTTGTAAACTATAAACTAAAACAGTAAAATATTGTTATTGTCAATAACTAAGGACAATATAATGCATTCTTTCAACCTCACATGAAGCTCTCTTTTCAGTCAATTTCATCTAATTTATTTGTCAGTACAAATGGGATTCCAGAACACTTGGAAAATAACCCTGAAGATTTAAAAACCATCTTTGTTTCATTATTGTTTTGAACCGTTGCAGTGATCATAATAAACAAAACACTTTAAGCTGCTTTTGTCTCCTATCCTAACACCCAGGCAGATTCATCATCCCCTGAAGAAAAAAAAACTATTGAGATTTAAAATTATATGGTTTTATAACAACTTTCTCTAAAAGGTGAGTTAGTTAAATCATGGGCAAAGAGAATACCAAAATTTACACTAACAAATGTATGCCTATTAAGCAACACATTAACTGCAAGTGATTTCATATGTAAATTACCTATAATTTGAATGTAATTTTCTAAATTTTTTTAATGTGAGTAGTTCCAAAAGTTCTTTGGTGTTTAATAACATGTGCTGTTATTAAGACAGTTGTGAAAGTGCAGATGTTTTGTTCTGTGCCTGACCCTTTCAAGATATTGCCTAAGAGAATGTCATTATTTACAATTGAGGCTATTTCTGGGCCTCCTGCCCCCGTCCTCCTCAATGCCAATTATACATCTGACAATTTTGTAGGCAATAGAGATTCAACCGTGAATAAGTCAGGCACAGAGCTACCCTTGGATTGCACAGAATTTAGTTACAAAAGTATTTGAGTGTCCCTGTGAGCCCAGCCCTGTCCTGGGAATTTTCTCGAAGGAGAAGATACATATGCTTGAAGAGTTTTGAGCTCTTCTCTTGAATGGTATTTCTGTGATCACTACATAATAGTATATGTTGACCACCTATCTGACTTGCTAGAGAGAAGAATTGAGAACAACCAGAATCAGCCAGCTTCTTTCCATAGAGAACTAGGAATCTGTCTAAAATGAGGAAAATCCAGTTGTCAGAAAATTGGTTTAAAATAAAAGATAATTCTGCCATAAAGAGTTTTTAGCATCATGATGTATTCAATCATATCATTAAAAATAAGCTAATGCTGTTTTGCCATATTTTCTTAGTTATTTCAAATATGCAGATACACAAAATATGTAAATTCTTACTAGATGATGAACAGCATAAATGAAAATGATAGCTGAATTAGTGGAGACTGATGTTTTATTTGTGTTGATTTAATGTCCTCTGAAAGGGTTTCCTATTTATTCAAAAAAAGAATTTTAGGGTTTATAGTATGGGATTTCCAAAATTTTACAATAGGAAAAAAAACATCTTGCATTTAACCTTCACATTGTTTTATGAAAGTTTAAGATAGGAGATTACCACAAGAAGACACATCTATGGACATTCCGATTTAAATAAGAGTTCTAAAACAGGCTTATTAATGATACAACGATTTCAGAAGTCATGTCAGAATGCACTTTTGGAATAAAACAGTTTAAAATATAGTAATTCATTTTTTTATGGGAGAAATAACAAGTAACACCAAGTGATTTGGGGGAGAGAGGGTTTGCCTTAAGCGAAACATGAAACTCCACTTTGCTGTTATTGAACCCCTATCTTTCCATCATGCCAGGCCCCACCTTGAATCACCACCCTATCCCTGTGTGTTGTCCCTGACTCTTCTCCTGTATTATAGAAAATTTTTAAAATACTATTCTTGGAGAAAGTCATACCACTATGTGTATCCCTGTCCTCCTACAAGATTAATCAATCCTGCTCCAATTGGGTTCTCATTGCTGCTTAACAGTCTTGATATTGATCTCCCATTTATTCCCCAGCACACTTCCCTTAGCAGGTGCTTCAAATCTCTCCCTGCTTACACATCCAATTCACTACTTACCCTTTCCATTCTCACCAGATAATAACCACCCTACTTTACTGAGAAATTCAGACAACTGGTTTGTATTTTCTCATTTTTCCTTATCTCTACTTTAAAGCTGCCAAATATTATTGAGTATTACCCATGTGCCAGGCACTGTGGGAGGCAATGGGATGTAAAAAACGATGTAACTGGTTGATCTTTGTACCCAAAGCATTGAAGACAGCTCCTGGCACATATTAGGTGCTCAATAAATGTTGAAATGAATGAATGTATTAATGAAAATTAATACTTTCATTGAGATACTTTAGGTAAAGGAAATGGAGAGTAAGGGAGCACAAAATAGATCTTGTGACCTTTTCAGATTATTTTTCTTAGTAAAGCAGAATGGTTCTTATCTCAAAGAAAGAGGTGTTTTCCGTTCCCAAGACTAAAGACTACATACCATTCCTTTCTGCTTCCTCTGTGAACTTGATTCGTCTCTCTCAAAAGTGGATGTCTTCACTATACTTAAACACACAGACCCACCCACCCACCCACACAGACACACAAAATCCATCACCACCAACAACTCTACCAGACGCTGATGATTATAAACATCCTATTTTCATGCTTCCATTTGCATTAGTGGTCTGCAATTACGATAGTATATTCATTTCCTTACTACCCATACTGTTCTCCTGCATTCTGACCTCTGTTTTATTACTCTCATCTATAACAACTGAAATCTCACCTATTTTTTAAGGCTCAGCTTGAGACATCTCTTCCACCAAAACTTCTCTGGTCCTCCAAATTGGAAGCTTCCCTGAGAGAGCCAGCTGCCCCCATGACATATATCCTAACCTGCCTAGGCAGTACCATGGGTTTTATTTCCCTAACATAGCCAGGGTTCAATAAATATTACTTGAATGACCACTGATAAATTGAATACCTTAAATGGGGTTGGCAAAAGAAAAAGAAAATATTAAAGTTCTCTTTTCACAAAATAAGCTATTTTTCTGTAATCATTTTAATAAACAATTCATCTTAAATCCCATTTCTATTCATGTCTTGCCACCTAAATGAATGAAGTCATTGGAGAATTGACTAGTAAAATTATATTTAACTAGCAAAATATTATTTTTATTTAGCTAGCAAAATATTAGAAATGGTAGGTAGTGATGTAGCCTTAGTTGGTGCCCTCTATTGTGGGAGGAGACTAATATCTTAATATATGTGTTACTAAAGCCTCAATTTCTCCAATGAAACTTCAAGGGAATTTCCAGGCACCTTTAAAAGACTAGTTTCTGAACTAATTCCAAGGGAGATTACTTAACATTACAAATGGGGATTTCTGGTTTGTTTTTCAAATGGTTCTGATATTCCTTGTTTTGTCGTGTTTTTCAGCTGGTGCTGGCACTCTATCAAATAGCTTCCCCATTTCAACTGAAAATGAAGAGGTTCTTGGATAAAGAACTTGTAAAAATCAGGTACAATAATAAAGTCATGATAGTTCTTGGAATTTGTGAAAACGAAATGCTGCATCTAAGTGCAATATAAGTGCAACATCTTAGCCATGTAAGATCATTATCATAAAGTAATCATCATGATTTTTTAAAAACTCTAATTGAATCATTCTTCTTTCCAAAAGATAGGAATTCTAAGAATACTTCTCAGAAGCTCTCAAACTTAATATGGAGCAGAAAATATTGCAATGAGTCCTCAAGAGTGAGAAATATAAGAGTAGCCTGTGCCATTCTTTCATTAGGCTTTTTAATCATTTTATTATTCATAACTATATAGTACTTGTGTGTAATGAAGAAGGTAGTCATAGGGGAATATGTCTATTAGCATATT
This sequence comes from Cabassous unicinctus, assembly GCA_029593785.1. Lineage (NCBI taxonomy): Eukaryota > Metazoa > Chordata > Mammalia > Cingulata > Chlamyphoridae > Cabassous > Cabassous unicinctus. Next base: position 32,250 of record JAQZBX010010020.1, read on the forward strand.
GGTATATAAAAAAGAAAAAAAGTAAAAACAAAATAAGCATAGTAGGGTTATTATATTCCATACTAGAAACTTGAAATATATGTTCTGTTTTTGAAACAAACACAAGAAAATAATTGTATTTATGCCATAACTTAGTAAAAGCCACTCTTAAGTAGATTAGTAAAGCCAGGTGTGTGGTTTCTTATCTTGGCTCCCTGGCAAATACCAACAGCAAAATAACATAAAAAATATGGCATATAATTTTGCAGCTGCACCTACAAAGACACAAATGATATTTTAATATTCAATCAGGAATAGTGTATGTAGAAGTAATGGAAATCTATCATTAAATTTTGTGTTGGTTAAAATGTTACTGGAATCTGTGATCAGTATAAATTTTTAAAATTTCAAAATAATGTGCTAAGTTTGAATGGACAATGGGAACCATAGAGGAGAAAGAAAAGGAATTGTGAACAACTCAACAAGACAAGGTTTTTGAAAGCTCTATCAAGGAGGATTCTTCACTCACCAGTTAGGGGGTGACATGCCTAATCCCCCTATGCTTCTGGATAATATTTGAAAATGCTTTCATTTAGCTGATCATTCTGTTTTTCAGTCTTCTTGTCATATCTTGACATTCTGAGTCCCATCATGACATTAGTAAGCTATTACAAAGTCAGGATAGACTAGGCTATGCTGCAGTAATAAACTTAAGTGACTTAAACAAGACAAGTTGCTTCTTGCTCTTGTTATATGCCCATCATGAGTTGGCTGGGGGTTCTTTTCTACCTCCATTCTTCACACAACTGTTTCAGCAAGAAAAATGTAAGATGGCATATAGCACACAGGCTATTGAAGCTTCTCCTTATTTGCCACTTTTGATCACATTATTTGACTAATTTTGAAAAGCAAATGACATGGCCATGCTAACTTCAATGAAGTCAAGAAGGCTAATCCCCTCATATGCCCAGATGAAAGAAAGACAGAAATATTTAGTGGCCAGCACTAATGACATCCACACTTACCTAGAAAAGATTGGAAATGGCATTTCTAACTCATTCTCTTTTTAAGCCAGATTAGAGTGTGGATTTATTCCTTTTCTGGTTGTAGAACTAGAAGGTTATCAAGGGATGATAAATAACTTTCTTTGAGGACTAAATGTGAAGGAATGTCACATGGGGCATTAAGATCAATTGTTTTACTATTCACTCATTTGTTTATGGATTCATGATCTTTCTGTGTCCCCAAGGAGGCTGTAATTTGGTAGATAATATAGATCTTGAATCGATGAAGCTATGGAACATGAGCCAAGCCATCATATCAATCAAGGGAATGGTGATAAGCCACATAATGAAGTAATAAGGACAAATGGAATTAAGTGAAAGAAAGATCAATGTTAAGTGCATTTAGTTAAGAAAACTTTCTTGGAGAAAGTATACCATTAGATGGTTATGAAATGGTTTAGATTGATAGAAAGAAGGAAATGGGGGCATTTATAGTAAGAAAGACAGCAACTAAGAGGCCAGAATGGGAAATGAGCAAGGAAGAAGCAGAGATGAGGTTTGCTCAGTTAGAGTACAAGGTGAGATTGAAATAGCATATCAGGATCACATTCCTATGAACTTGACCACTAGATTTGAACTGATGGGCAAAAGCAAGAAACTGTGGATTCAACCAAGTCTAGAATAAAAGAGTGTTAGGTTGCAGGAGCTTTTCATATACACCAAGAGAAGAGATTCCTAAGTGTTATGTTCTACCACAAAAATAATCTTGAGGAAGCTAAATCCTCTTCACCTGAAGCAGCATTTAATTTGGTTAGGGAAATAGACCGTGTCTTTGAGATCAAAGCAGTCTTTGAGTAAAAATTTTCAGGTATACATTTGGCTACTATTGGAAACTCTTTCCCTAGAAATAGTTCAGAAAAATAAAACCCTAATTCAGCCATCCAACAAGTTTGAATTATTCTATGTGTAGACAAGAGGTTGGTTTAACTTACATTACAATGACAAAACACACATATATCATATAATACTAAATATGTACATAAGCCACCTAATAAAAGCATATTGTATTTCCAAATCATGAGTAAAGAAGAAAATAAAGTTCAGGTCAGAAAATGCTGTGTTCTATTTCTAAAGTGTTCATAATACTTGATTGGTTTTGTTCCATTTAGTGGATGTTTTCTCTCCCCATCCCAAGAGCAGAAATGTTCAACAGTGACTACTCCCAAAAACTATTTATAGTAAGCATTGCATCCCATTTTACAGATGAAGAAGCTATACAAAATAAGTAACACTCAAGAAGTTAGTTTAAAAAGTAATACTTTAATTCATGGTGTGTGGTTTAGATTAATGTATTGATTTTTATGTTCCCCAGTCATTTTATAGTACCTTGGCTTTTAGATTAAAAGTTATGGCCATGAGTGTGTTGATCTTCAAATTGTATCCCAAGGATCATGTTTTAACCAATCTAAGGTCCCTGAGGATTTAATCACTTCCCCAAATTGTGTTCCTGATTCTTTCCTCATATCTGCTCCTTACTTTGAAGATAGGAGATCTGACAGTATGGTAATGAGTAAAATGAAAATGAAGAAATGAAATAGAAATTCATATTTAGCAGCCTTAAGGCAGTAGTCACTACACTTTAATTTAATAAGAACAGACATAAACCAGTATTCACATTTTAATGTCTTCATCACATCACCATACACATTCACTTCACGGTTTTTTTTGCCTCTTGCATGGTCTTCAGATAGTTTTACAGTTCATTTTATACAGGAACTGAGATGTAATCTAAACAATTAAAGTGTCATTCCAACCTTAATAAAAATTCTTAACCATGGAAGATGTCAGCATAGCACTGTATGATCCTAGAGTGATGAAGGTATATGCCTGGACATTTGTTAAGCTAATGGTGGCCGTTAGCTTAATGGAGTATTGAGGTCTGATACATCCTCTTTCTGGGTGGATCTACACAGTGTGGAGATAATCTTCTTAGTCTGAGCAATTATGAAGAAACGAATAATAGCAGTCATTCTCCAGAAGTGTTTATTTTGGTGGTTTCTCCAGAGTTTCTGCTTTATTAGAGAATCATCCACCACATCAACAATTTGGCATTATTAAGCACAGATCTTGAAATGGAATGGGTGACGATATGTGTGTGTGTGTTGTGAAAAGTCACTTCAGGTGACAAATTAAATTCTTTGTGACTCAGTTGGACCAACTAAGTATTTATTTCAGCCTTAGCATGTGAAGAGGTCTTTGTGCAAATACATTTGGCATGCTATTGAGGAAAATATGACCTTTGTTATTAGACATGAGTGCTGCTATGCTATTCATACATACAATATAACATTCAAAAATAAAGAGAAAAGCAAGGGGGAAAAATTCAAAGCTTAAATCATAAGTTTTGTAAATGTTCTGCTGTTTTATAATTTCTCAGTTGAGACTATAGTTTCCTTTTTTTTCTTTCTACTTTTATACACACAGCCCAGAAGATGGACATTTGGCAAGCCATAATAGACTGCTCCTTTCCCAGGTATCTCCTGCTTGTTTCCTTTATCTGTGAATAGGAAATGGCTTAAAGGCACCTGTGTGATGAAGGTCCCAGGGGCAGCTGCCTGACTAGTGAATGCCTGATTATGTGTTAACATGCTTTGTCAGATATTGGCAGAATCTGTTCTCTTCTTTTGCCTTTTCAGCAAGGGTACCATTGACAGCCTGTCTACCCATTTATAGAAATGTTGTCCATCAAACTGTGAGGAAGGACAATAGTGTTTTTCTGTGGCCAGTGACTGTGGGAAACTTTTCTTTGGCTATTCAAGCAATTTTTGTAGCTTGCTCTGAAGAGGAGAGACTGATGAGTGCAAAAAGTACAATTAAGCAAAGCCAGACTTCAATTGAAGGCTGTAGTGTAGTCTGCTGTTGCCGTTTTTTTTTTAAGAAGGGGAAAAAAACCCTATGGGTTTTCACGTTGCTGTGTGGCATTCAGCAGGGGGCTATTACAATCCTAAATTTTTTTCTAGACCACCTAATTCTAAGTTAAAATTAAATGTAATGAGAGCCACTTGGAGTTCTGAATATTTTAAAGCATAATTCCCACAGAAGGGATTCGACCTAAACTGCAGTGAGCATCAGTTGGCTAATTATAGCTGCATTTTATATTACAGCAGGTGTCAGATGTAGTCATCTCAATAAAGTCCACATAATACTCTGGGAAATAACAAAGACTTTTCTTTGAATGTGGGTACTAATTTCTGCTAGGTGTCATATGAGCCCTGATACTTCTTATTGGCATTAACAAGAGCACTGCAGCACTCAGAAATGCTTTTTGCTTGGGATGAATTGATACTGTAAAGCACTTACCAGTCAGACTTGGCAGATGTCAGTAGTTAATGCTAGTGTTGCAGGGGTTGGAATATAATGCAAAGAGTCTTATGTAAATACTTTTAGATGATGGGCTGGTTTTGAGAAGGCGCCTGAGCACTGCACCAACTCACTTAATGAAAGTTAAATAGATAGTAGTGGAGTATCTGCATTTACACTGGCTCCTGCCTTATTGAAAGTCCTCCAGAAGTGAAGGGCAGATGGTAAGGCAGTAAACTAGGTGAACAAAATACACTGGACTTGGATAAGGACTTGTTAGGTTCACAGTGCTTTCCTTGAACTTGGTGGGTGAGTCGAATTACTGAAGTGATAACGAAGGCAAAAGTATGCCTGAAGGTAAAGACTCCTGTGCGTATCCAACAGATAAAAAAACAAATTTAATTTGGAAAATTAGTCTGTTTATGAGATTCAGTTGGACAATGGGCTAAGCAAAAAGGATGTCACTTTAAAATAATGACAATTGTTCTGCACTCTTCCATTCTTGTAGGAGATTTATACTTTATCCAATCTATTGTAGTCACATTGGATCACAGCAGATGAGATGATCAAAAAGAGGATCTTTTAAAAATCTTATTACAAGAGACCAACTAAGATACGACAAATGTGAACTCTATACACATTCCACTTTGGGGTCAACCCTGTTTCTTTAACTAATAAGAGTTACCAAAGCAGAGGCAGTTTGTCCTTAATTTTTATCCCCAGAAGCAACAGCTTTGGGATCTCATTTTGGCACATTACAGTTCATGTATTTCTCATAGGAAACCCTGTAAGGTGTTGTCAGTAATTAGTCCCACTTCAAGGAGTTTAACATTCATTCAACATTGATTCAATCAATAGTCATTTGAGCACTGGTAGGAGCAAAATACTGTTAAATCCTGCAGTGGAATCTAAGATGACGACACAGTGCCTGTCCCCACAGTGCTGACTATCTAATCGCAAAAGAAATGTCCCTAGAAACTCTTTTGAAGATTTCTGTTAATTTTTGTTTAGATCATGAATGTCCATGGATTTTGATAAAGCCCAAGACAAAATTGTGAGATAGTATGAAAAGTGACAGAGAAATCATTACAAAGGAACACAGATAATCTGCTAATGGCAACTGTTTCCTTATAGTACTCGTGTTTTTAATTCCTAAAAGTCTAAGCCATGAATAATAATTTTATTTCTTATTTTTTCTTACATAAATGTAATTTTTGTTCATTAAAGAAAATTTAAGAAACACATATAAGATTCCAAAAAGGATCCATAATTATATTATGAATTATAATCCATAATTCTATTTCCTAGACTCAGATAACATTGTTAATATTTTGGTATGTGTCTTGCTTATTCTTTCTCCTTTTATATATTTAGGTATATATACATTTTAAACTATGGGGTCATATACTATTTTGTAACTATCTTTTAAAGCAAACCTTATGAAATACTTAGAATGCCTTTCTATATTTTTACATATTCTTCAAAATCATTTCTAGTGATTACACAATATTCTAATGCATGAATATGCCATACTTGATGAAAAATTTCGTATTATTGTACATTTTGCTTATTTCCAATGTTTTGCGACTATAAAACACATTGTAATGAACGTTCTTGTACCTAAATTTTTTCTAAATCCATGATATTTGCTTATTCCTGGTAGTGGAAATGCTGGATCAAAGGACATTTGAAATCTTAAAGTTATAGTTTTTAAGACACTTTCCAAAAAGAAAGAAAATACTTTTACTAGAAAATTCTTTATTGCTTTCTGTTTAGGTTTGAGATTTTAGTTGTTGATAGCCATTAAAGCCTTTAAAGCACAAGTCAAGAGTTTAGTTTAAAGTATTAAATTGTGAATAAAATAAGATCTTTCAGTCTTACTAGGAAATTGATAATCTGATTAGTAAACAAGTGACTTCTGCAGCCACTAGATTTTCAGTATAAACAGGGTCTATACACTGAACTCTAAATATGCAGTGCTTGGCCACACAATGTGAATATCCATGTACTGGGGACCTTTATGTGAACAGAGTTCTGGAGTACATTTGAATATTATGTATATATGCATTAATTATTGTTATTATGCCTTTAATATAATGAATTTATTTAAAGAGTTAAAAGATCATTAGACTTGGCTTCTGATTTAAGCTGTCCAATTTCATTTGGCTTTCATTGTGAACTGCTTGGTACATCAATTCCTACCATGCTCCACACAATAATTATTTTAAGTCTTCTTTGTTCTCCCCCAAGCTAAACCAAGAAGACTCACAGGACCCAGAGATAAACTAAAAGTATTAACTACTATGTTTTGCATTGATAGCAAAACACTATATTTTGCTTTAAAAAGTAAGAGATCTTGGAAATATTTTGGGGCTTTAACTCCTTTCCAAGTAGAGTACTATAACCATAACAATTTAACTTGAAAAAGTGAGAGAGGTTAGTTGATCAAATTAATCCTACATCTATCCCTCAGAGATTGCTGAGCCATTCCTACTTTGCAATACTTCCAATTAGTGCCTACGTTCTACTCTAGTAATGAATTCCTTAATTTAAAATTGTCTCTCTCCCTAAGTCCCTTAAGCTATTCCATATTGTAAACACAAATTGAGATGGTTGCCTGACATATAGCATTCCTGTGATGGGCTGCCGGGGCTACCTGCTTTTGGGGGAAGCTTTGCTTCCACAACTCTAGACATTAACCAAATAGGTACTGTTGTGCCTTACATGATCCTCCTTCCTAGACATTATGATTAATCCAAAAATGGGCAAAATACCTAGGCAGGGCCCACAAGAGCCTTCTCTGGTATGCCTTATAAGGGGAGATGTTGGGTAATGTCTGTCTCCTCTCTAAGGAGATTTGAGGATATGAACCTCTGGCTGCTGGCAGCCATGTCCCCTCCCCTATGCAGAAACTGCCTGCAGTGGGAGAGAACAAGGCCAACTTTTCTAAGAGAATGGGTACAAGAGGCAAAGAGCAAGAAACAAGAGAGAGAATTCATATTAGGAACAGCTGGACAGATGGACTGACTGACCCTGGTTCTATATATCCCAAAGGCTGGCTTTAGCCCTTCCCCTCTTTTCTTATGGCTGTTTAAGCCAATAACATCCTTTTTCTTTCTCATGAACTAATTAGAGTTGAGTTCTGTTACATTCCTACAGAGTCTTGGTTAATAAGCATTCAAACCTCTTTATCTGTCTACCCTCAGTAAAATCTCCAGAGTTTACAGTGAAAACTTAGAAATGAGTTTCCCTTCCCAGAGCTCTTAGCTGGGAACCAAACAGAAATACTGACAGAGTCCACATGTAACATTCTAACCTTTTTTAGTGACTATGTAGTTCTCATTTTTGTTTTAGTTTTCAGATTAATCCTGTCATTCATCTATAATTATTTATTTATGTTTTCCCATGTGCAAGGGATAGTAGTAAGTACTATAGAGGAGTAAATAAAATAGCTTCCCAACCTTCAAGGGGCTTACAACTTGGTAATACTAATGATGGCAAATGCTTACATATCTGGGCGTTGATCTAATTGCTTGAGATATTAATTCCTTAATCCTCACCACAGGCCTATGAAACAAGAGTTGTTATTGTTTCCATTTTCTAGATGAGGAGACTGAGCCACAAATGCTCTGGGTAGCCTTGATTACTAACTTGTGAATAATCTGGAATTCTAATAACTCAGACTATCTTCAGGAAAAATAAATCTACTAGTGTTAATTGAAAGCTTTTTAAAATGTCTTGCTAGGTTCCTGGTGCCTCCTGAAGAAGTCGAGCAGGACAGCAAGCTGACACAACAAGATGATGCAATGAGATGTTGTAACAAGATGACACAACAAGGATACACAACAAGAAATACAACAAGCAGGGAGTGGATGTGGCTCAAGCGATTGGGCATCTCTCTCCCACATGGGAGGTTCCGGATCAGTTCCCAGTGCCTCCTTAAAAAAAGATGAGAAGACACGGAGAGCACACAATGAACAGACACAGAAAGCAGACAGGGAGTGCAAACAACAAGGGGGGTGCAGATAAATAAATCTTCTTTGAAAAAAAAATCTTGCTAAACTTATTTTTGATTCCTTCATTCCAAATTTATATTTTTTACCACTGTCTTTTAATAGCATCATCAGGCATTTCTCATAAAATCTAATAAACTTCACATATCTAAACTGGTAACATTAGGACTAGCTACCCTGGTATAGGTTATATAGGCCACAGTTTTTAAACGGGAAAGAGTCAAGTATTCACACTTTAGGAGAATTATTTAGGTTATTGCCAAAATGTTATGATCCAATCACAGTTTCTCAGACGGCCCATGGGGATTTAAAAATTCAGTTAGTACAACAGAAGCCTCTGGTGCCCCACTTGCATCCCTTCAGCCTACCTCTGATTACAGCTGTAGCTGTGGTGGATATGACACAAGTTCAGGCTCAGGCTGACAATGTCTTACCTCAAGCATGCACTGCATGTCTCTTTCTGCTTTCTGCCAGAGACTTTTCTCTAAAGATACAGGAACTTGCTAGACACTGAAGTGGGGGTTGTTAATGCCTCCAGGGAGCCTCTTTTACTGAGCAGCCACCTTGATTATGCAATTTTTATTGCTATTTCCTCCATCCCTGTCCGACTCTCCCGATTTCTTTACTCCTGCTTCTTAGGATTATCTCCCAAGTAAACTACCAGCACCCAAATTCTTGTCTTCTTTGTTGGGGGTGGGGGAGGGAATGCAAACCAAGACATTTCCCAGAAATTTAGGAGCAAATACTTCTCCCCCAAACCAATATGACTTTTAATATGTTGGGGAGTGGTTAGAAAGGCAAGATTAGAACTCAGTGGGTGGAACTCCCCTATTCTGATACTTGTGTCACATTGCCAGATGCCCAGTTTGCACCAGGAATGTACCAGTGCCACATGCTGACCTTGAAAAGCCCCCAGACCACATTGCTGGTTCTTGGCATCTACTTACCCTTGTTTTTATTGTAGGGCCGTATTGCTGTGACTCCTTATAGCACCAAGGAGGAATGACATTTACTGCTCAAATCCTCACTCTTTGATTTACTAAATAACTCTGGGACTGTCACTTGACCTCTCTAAGCCCCAATTTCCACATCTGGAAAGGGAGAATAAGAATTTCAACTTCCTTCATTTGTTGCAAAGATAAAATGAAAATCATATAAGCAAAAGTGGTTTAATCTTCAAGACCTTGTAGTAGGTGGTGGTTTCTTGGACCTTACACCCAAAGCATGTGCAACAAAAGAAAAAATAGATAAATGGGACCTCCTCAAAATTAAATACATATGCACCTCAAAGGACTTTGTCAAAAGGGTGAAAAGGCAGCCAACTCAATGGGAAAAAATATTTGGAAATCACATATCTGATAAGGGTTTAATATCCAGGATATATAAAGAGATGTTAGAACTCAACAATAAAAAGACAAACGACCCAATTAAAAAAATGGGCAAAAGACTTGAACAGACATTTCTCCAAAGAAGAAATACAAATGGCAAAAAAAAACACATGAAGAAATGCTCAGCATCACTTATGATTAGGGAAATGCTAATCAAAATTACAATGAGATATCATTGCACACCTATCAGAATGGCCACTATTAAAAAGACAGAGAACTACAAGTGTTGAAGAGGATGTAGAGAGATAGGAACACTTCTTCACTGTTGGTGGGAATGCAGAATGGTACAGCCACTATCAAGGACTGTTTGGCAGTTCCTAAAGAAGTTGAATATAGACTTGCCACGTGACCTGGCAATACCATTACTGGGTATATACCCAGAAGAACTGAGAGCAGTGACACGAACAGACATCTGCACACCAATGTTCATAGCAACATCATTCATGATTGCCAAAAGTTGGAAACAACACAGGTGTCCATCAACAGACGAATGGATAAACAAACTGCGGTCTATTCACACGATGGAATATTATGCAGCTGTAAGAAGAAATGAAGTCGTAAAGCATATGACAACATGGATTAACCTGGAGGACATTATGTTGAGCAAAGCAAGCCAGACACAAAAGGACAAATACTGTATGAATGTGTTACTATGAACCAAATATATTGTGTAGCATATTGTTTGATTCAAAAAAATTTTATATATATCCAGTACATTTAATTGAGAAATGTATATACTTATTCATCTGTGTTTACTTTTTAGTTTTTAATTGTTTATATTTTCAATTATTAAATGTACAAAATAAAGTAAAAAAATAAAAAGTGGTTTATAGAAAGTGCTTTAAAACATTGGAGTCAGCGAGCATATTCATTAAGAGCACCAGGATTAAACTACTTGGGTCCAACTTCTTTGTGCCTGAGTTTCCTCATCTCTCAATGGAGATAATAACAGTACTCACTGCAGAGGGTTCTTGAGAAGAGTAAATAAGGTAATGCATGTAAAGAACTTAGTGCCTGAAACATGGTGTTTAATAAATTTTAATTATTGTTATTAAATATTATATGTAATTAAACAAGTTTTTGCATGTCTAACATAAAGCTATGGGCAGAAAGCAATATTGTGTATGATATAGTTCTGCTCCCAAGACATTGTGGCAGAAACAAAATGATGTGTTCATTAAATTCTGTTTCATTTTTGTCTTCCATGGCACACAAAAAACTATATTTTCCACCTCCCTCACAGTTATGTTAAGGCCAAGTAACTGAGCCTGGCCAATGGAATGTAGGTGAAAGTGATGTATACCACTTCCAGGCCTGGTCATATAACCCTGCTTGATCATCCAGGCTGTTTCTTCCCCTTCCATGTATTTAGAGATGGCAATGTCACAAGATGGAAAGAACCTGGATCCCTGAGTGACTCCTTAGAAGAGATTCACAAGGAGGATAGCCAACCTGTATCATACTGTGACTGGAGTGAGAAATAAATTTGTATTGTCCTACGCTACTGAGATTTTAGAGTTATTTGTTATAGCAGCTAATGTTACTTATCCTGATAAACATAGTTATGTACTCAAGCATATACAGTACTTAGATGTATGTACAGAAAGTTGGTGGAGAGTTGGAGCTGAGCTGGGCAGGCATTGAGGGATGGTTACTTTGATATATGAATATGAGGGTTGAGCATTTCAGTCAGAGATAGATGCATAAGCAAAGACACAGACATGGGAGTGTTGTGGAATTTAAGGCTAGATAAATATGTTGGATCCTGGTTGTGGAGTCTAGATTCTGTCTGGAAAGCAGGAGAGAGCCACTGAAGGACTTCTGAGCAAAATGACATGAACAGATTGTTGCTTTTGGAAAATTAATCTGGTGGTGGTTCCTGTAATAGAACAGTGGAGGGAAGGCTTGGACACCAAGAGATCAGTTGGAAAAAAATGTGCAGTACTCTAGCAGAGAAGTGATAAGGGCCTAAACGAAAGTACTAGCAGTGGGATCAGAAACATCAAGACAGCTGTGAGAGGTGTTATGTTGAACAAATGAAGAGGATGATACGTTCTTTTTTCTTTTCCCATAGAAAAGAGCTTACTTACTGGTTCTCCTCAACACATAGCAACCAATATACAAACAACCAGAAATTCATAAGCAGGTACAGAGTACATTCATCCTTATGGTACATTTCTGTGGGGTTCACAATAAGGCTTATACATTATCTCTCTCAAGTGGCAAATGTACAAATTCCTTGAGAAATAGCTATTACTTCTGATAAACTATCCATGAAGTTGAGTTAACCCTCCAAGCATTATTGCAGAGTAGCCAGTGAGACATATTATTAACCCTGTTTTACAGATAAGAACATAAGAGTATAAAATAAGAATTCTGTAAACACTTTTTTACCAAATCCTGCTCATCCTCCCAGTCTTAGCTCAAAGGTCACCTCCTCCCTGAGGACTTTCTAGAGGCTAGAAGCAATCTGAACTCCCTGAGCACTTATTTATACCCTTTCATGATTTTTAGAGCTTATATTAGAGTCATTTGTGTGCATGTTTCATCTCATTTATTAAAGTTTCTTTAAGCTGGAGGCTAATATGTTCATCTTTTTGTTTCCCCATAGAGCATGGTCTGAGTGCCTGACACATAGTAGGGGCCCAATAAATGTTTGTCAAATTGATTAAGGTGTGAGCACTAGTAGGCTGTAGTCTACTATGGATATACTTATTTGAATGTGTAATTGGAAGTTTCCCCAAGGATCCCCTGAAGAGTGTGTTGATACCTTAGCAGCTCTTTAAAGTTCTGGTGAATTTAATTAAATATGTAATCTTTTTAGAGTTCTTGTACCAAGAAGGTAGATTGCATATTATAATGTATTCATTGTTCATTCAAATAAAGACCTATCCCTCTATGTAAGTATTCAGTTAATAAGGGGAAACGATGGGGTTCAAAGTATTAACCAATTCCAGTCACCTTAAAATTAGATGTTTTAAGATCTTCTCTTTCTATCTCATATTTCTACTTATGTTTTTTCATTCGCTCAGAAGAGATCCCTTGCTAGATAATTCCAC
>JAQZBX010010021.1:0-45059 GCA_029593785.1 Cabassous unicinctus
TTAACATGACCTGTGTCCATCACTGCAAGATCATGTAGAACATTTCCATCGTCCACTAAATACCCTATTTGTTCTATTCTATTCTTCCCTCCCCCTCCGCTTGGGGCCCATGGTGACCCCCCCAGCTTCATTCCTTGGATGACAAGATTCATAGTTACTCGCAACAACACTGAGGCCTTGACACAATTGTTTGTCCTCCCCTATTAGGAAATGCCCATGCTCTTGAGAGACTCCTGCTTCTATGTTTGTGAGCATATCAATCCTCCCCTGGATGGGGTCCAAATATTTCCTACTCATTATGTGGGTTTCCACCCACTGATATAATACATTATGACAAAATGATCACTTGCATATTCTCCAGAAGCCTGCTCTAGGTGTGCCTATCCTGAATGCCCCCCATCCAACACACTAAACCAGTAACCCTTCCTTGTCATATTGCCATAAGTGTGTTCCCAACTTTGTACTTTCAACCACGTACCCACCAATTCCCAGTGTTCACCTGGTCACTCCCTCAACCCTTCCCCCATTTCCATGGACCTTCCAACCCACACTCCCCAATCTACCTACCTGTCAAACCTGCACTGCCCAACACAATAATATCACTACCCTCCTGTCATATCTTTTCAGTGCCCAACTACCCACTTTCACCTTATCATAGATTTGTCCATATGGGCATTAGCTCACAACCTTCTTCTCCATTTCTATTTCCTGTAAAACTACCTTCCAGACAATAGCTTTCTGAGTCTGCTCAATTTGCTTAATTCATATCAGTGAGATCATGTAATATTTGTACTTCAATGCCTGGCTTGCTTCAGTCAACATAAGGTCCACAAGATTCATCCATTTTATCCCATGTGATAGCACTGTATTCCTTCATATACCTGAGTAATATTCCGTTGTAAGTATGTACCACATTTTGTTTATCCATTCATCTATTGATGGGCATTTTGGTTGATTCCAACTTTTGGCAATAGTGAATAATGCTGCTATGAGCATTGGTGTGCATATATCTGTTCATGATCTTGCTTTTAATTCTTCTGTGTATGTACACAGCAGTGGAATTGCTGGATCATATGACAGTTCTCTAGTTAGTTTTTTGAGGAAACACAAAACTGCCTTCCACAATGGCTGGACCATTTTACATGCCCACCAGCAGTGGATGAGTGTTCTCTTTCCTCCACATCCTCTCCAACCCTAATGGTCCTCTATTTTTTTAATAGCTGCCTGTCTAATGGGTGTAAGATGGTATCTCATTATAGCTTTGATTTGCATTTCTCTAATAACAAGGAATGTTGAACATCTTTTCATGTGCTCTTTAGCCATTTGTATTTCTTCCTTGGAAAAGTGTCTTTTCAAGTCACTTGCCCATTTTTACATGGGTTTTTGTCTTTTTATTATTCAGGTGTAGGATTTCTTTATATATGCTGGTTATTACGCTCCTATCAGATATATGATTGCCAAATATTTTCTCCTATTGGGTAGGCTGCCTTTTTACTTTCTTGATACCATCCTTTGAGGTGCAAAAGCTTTTAATTTTGAGGATATCCTGTTTATTTTATTTTATTTTATTTTTTGCTGCTTGTGCTTTGGGTGTGAAATTCATGAAGCCATTTCCTATTACAAGGTCCTGTAGATGCTTCCTTACATTATCTTCCAAGGTCTTTATGGTCTTGCCTCTTATATTTAGATGTTTGATCCATTTTGAGTTCATTTTTGTATAAGGCGTGAGATGGTGTTCCTCTCTCATTATTTTGGATATCGATATCCAGTTCCCCCAGCACCATTTGTTGAAGAGGCCATTCTCTCCCAGTTGAGTGGGCTTGGTGGCCTTGTCAAACATCTGATGACTGTATATGTGAGGATATATATCAGAACTCTCAATTCAGTTCCATTGGTTGATGTGTCTATTCTTGTGCCAATACCATGCAGTTTTGATGACTGTAGATTTGTAGTATGTTTTAAAGTCAGGTAGTATGATTCCTTCTATTTCACTTTTCTTTTTCAATATGTCTTTGGTATTTGAAGTCTCTTGCCCTTCCAAATAAATTTCATGGAAGTTTTTCCAAATCAGTGAAAAATGCTGTGTCGATTTTTATTGAGATTACATTAAATCTGTAGATTAGCTTGGGCTGGATAGACGTCTTTATGATTTTAGTCTTCCTGTCCATGGACAGAGAATATTCTTCCATTTATTTAAGTCTTCTTCTATTTCCTTTATCAGTGTTGTGTAGTTTTCTCTGTATAAATCATTTATATCTTTAGTTAAATTTGTTCCTATGTGTTTGATTCTTTTAGTTACTATTGTAAATGGTAATGTTGAGGATTTTAGCATCTAGGTTCACTAGAGAGATTGGTATGTAATTTTCCTTTCTTGTGGTGTCTTTGGCTTTGGTATTAGGGTAATGATGGCATCATAGAATAAGTTAGGCAATGTTCCTTCTACTTCTATTTTTTGGAAGAGTTTAGGCAGGATTGGTGTTAGTTCTTTCTGGAATGTTTGGTAGAATTCACCTGTGAGACATCTGGTCCTGGGCTCTTCTTAGTTGGGAAGTTTTTGATGATTGATTCTATCTCTTTACTTTCAATTGGTCTGTTGAGTTCATCAATTTCTTCTTTCATTAATTTAGGCTGCTTTTGAGTTTCTAGGAATTTGCCCATTTCATCTAAATTATCCTTCTTGTTGGCATACAATTTTTCAAAGTATCCTCTTATGATACTTTTATTTCTGTGGGGGTCAGTTTTGATATTACCTTTCTCATTTCTTATTTTGTGTATTTGAATCTTTTATTTTTTTTTCTTTGTTAGTCTAGCTATGGGTTTGTCAATTTTATTGATTTTCTCTAAGAACTAGGTTTTGGCTTTGTTTATTTTTTCTAGTGCTTTCTTATTTTCAGTTCCATTTAGTTCTGCTCTAATCTTTATTAAGTTCTTCCAACTTCCCTTGGGGTAAGTTTCTTGTTCTTTTTTCTAATTCCTCCATGTGTGCAGTTAGATCTTTGAATTTAGCTTTTTCTTCTTTTTTTTGTTTATGTTTTTATGACTATGAATATCCCTCTCAGTACAGCTTTTGCTGCATCTCATAGGTGTTGATATGTTGTTTTGTCATTTTCATTGATTTCAAGGTAGTTACTGATTTCTTTTGAGATTTCCTCCTTGACCAATGTCTGTCTAAGACTAAATTGTTTAACTTCCATATCTTTGTGCTTAATCTGGTTTTCTGGCCCTTACTGATTTCCAGATTTATTCCATTGTGGTTAGAGCAATTACTTTGCATAATCTCAATCTTTCTGAAATCATTGAGAATTGTTCTGTTGTCTAGTATGTGATCTATCTTGGAGATTGATGCATATGCATTTGAAAAGAATGTATATCCCACTGTATTTGGGTGTAGTGTTCTGTATATGTCTATTAGTTCCAGTTTCTCTAATGTAATATTCAAAGGCTTTGTTTCTTCATTGATTGTCCATTGAGATGTCCTGTCTAATGGTGATAATGGTGTATTAAAGACCCCCACAATAATTGCAGAGACATCTATTTTTCAACTTTAATTTTCTAGTGTTTGCCTCCTGTATTTTGAGGAGTTCTGGTTAGGTGCATAAGTGTTTATGATTATCTTTCTTCTTTTAAGATTACCCCTTTTAGTAACATATAGTGTCAGTCTTTGTCTCTTACAATATTTTGGCATTTAAAGTCTATTTCATCCAATATAACATAGCTACTCCCACCCTTTTTTTGATTATAATTGCTTGTAAGATTGTTTTCCAGCCATTCACTTTCAGCATCCTTGAATCTCTGGGTCTAATTTGGGGTTCTTGTAGATAACATATAGATAGGTCATATTTCCTTATCTATTCTGCCAATCTATGTCTCTTGACTAGAGGGTTTAATCCATTAACATCCAGTGTTATTAATCTAAAGGAATTACTTACATTAACCCTCTTTCTTTGGGGTTATGTATGTCATGTGTTGTTTTAGTTCTCTTTCTGTCTTTTTAGTGGTTCTTACACTCCCCTCAAACTCTCCTGTTTTTTTCTTTCAACCTTCAGAACTCCCTTTATTATTTCTTGAAGGGCAGGTTTCTTATTGCCATACTCTCTTAATTTCTGTTTATCTATGACTATTTTGAATGTTCCATCATTTTTGAATGCCACCATTGCTAGATAGAGAATTCTTGGGAGGAAGTTTTTTTCTTTGAGTACCTTGACTATGTCATACCACTGCTTTCTTGCCTCCATGGTTTCAGATGAGAAATCAGCACTTAATCTTATTAAGCTTCCTTTGCATGTGATGGTTCTCTCTTCTCTTGTTGCTTTCAGTATTTCCTCTTTGTCTTGAGGAGTGGACAGTTTGATGAATATATGTCTTGGAGTAGTCCTGTTGGGATTTATACTGTTTGGGGTGGGCTGGACTTCCTAGAACTGTACATCCATCTCCCTCAATAGGGTTGGGATGTTTCCGCCATTATTTCCTTCAACACTCCTGTCCCCTTTTCTTTCGCTTCTCCCTCTGGGATGCCTATAATGTGTATGTTTGTGCATTTTGTTTTGTCATTCATATCCCTAATTCCCTGCTGAATTTTTGCTATCTTTTTTATCTATATGTTCTACTCTCTTTTTTATTTCAAATGTACTGTCTTCCACATCACTAGTTCTTTCCCCTGCCTGATCAAATCTGTTGTTATGTGCTTCCAGTGTATTTTTTATTTCTTGGATTGTGCCATTCATTGCCATCATATCCATTATCTTTTTATGTATGTTTACAATTTGTTCCATGTGTTCTACCAGTGTCTTCCTAATATATTTAATCTCTCCCTTCACTTCATTAATTGGTCCAAACATATTTGTTTGGAATGCTTTGATTAGTCGTTTGATGTTCTGCATCTCTTCCTGGCTTTTAGTTTGTTCATTGGACTTGGCCATGTCTTCCTGTTCCTTAGTATGGTTTGTAAATTTTTGTTACTGTCTGGACATCTTTTTATCTTGATGGATTTATTCAGTTGATTAACTTCTCTCTCTACTCCAAGGTTTTCTTTAGTTGTTGTTTTTTCTTGTGTATTATGTTTACTCTTTGACATTTTGTTCCTCTAATTCTATTTCCTTGTTTTTTGTCTATGTTCTCCTGAAGGAAAAATATTAGGGCCAGAGAAAGCAATGAAACAGAGATAAGAAAGAAAAAGGATAATAGTAATAATAGTAATAATCATTAGAAGAGGAACCATATAAGACCTTGGAAAAATGAATATTTAACTCATGTAAGCAGTGTAGAGTAATAGGATTAAAAAAGTGGGGCACCAACAATTAAATGGGAAACCAAAGAGAGAAAAATATAAAGAGTTAATTAAAAGGTCAGTATGATGAGGAGTGAGGGAAAGGGGAAAGAAAAGACAAAAAGAAAAAAGTTAATAAAAGAAAGAAAACAGGATAGATAAGTTGGAAATAAAAACCAGAAAAATTGAGGACTAAACAAAGAGAGGAGGAATGTAAGAACAATAGAAAGCAGAAGATAGAAAGATGTAGGAAGGAAAAGAAATAGCATTGCTAGACAAAATTGGTATGCACAGAAAAGGGGAAATCAAGGAAGAGGAAACACAGCAACCAAGAATGAAGCCAGCAACACCTTGAGGAATTTACCTCTTTGTCCAACTCTCTCCAGATCAATGCCCTGAAGCATCCTACTCTGTGGGTTCCCAAAACAGCTCATTCAGGCAGGATCTTGCCCCCACTCAGCCATTTTTTTTGAAAGAGATCCGTCTATGTTCCTTTGAAAGAAAAAAAAATTAGGACCAGAGGAAAGGAAAGAGATAGGAAGACAAAAAGAATAATAGTAATAATAATAGTAAAAGGTAGGAGAGCAATCATATAAGACCTAGGAAATTGAAAACTTAACACAAGTAAGAAGCACAGAGAAATAAGATTAGGAAAGTGGAATAGAAACAATGAAACAAGAAATAAAATAGAGAAAAAATATATGGAGTGAATTAAAAGGCTAGACTGGCAAGAAGAGGGGAAAAGAAAAAGAAAAGAGAGAAACAAAAAAGTAAAAAAGAGAAAGTAAACAGAGAAAAAAAGAGAGGAAGAAATACAAACAAGAAAAATTGGAGACCAAATAAAAGAGGTGGAATGAAAGAACAACAAAAGAAAACAAAAGACATAAAGATGGAGTGAAAAGAAATAGGTAGAGTAAATCAGTAGCCCAAAGGAAAAATGAAAAATAGAGAAAAATAAACAAGTAGAGAAACAAAGGAAGGGGATACAAAACAAGCAAGAAACAAGACAGCAGTGACTCATTTTTTAAAAAGTAGAGAGAAGAAGGAAAAAAACACATGGAAAAACAGCCTTCTCTCTTATACCCTTAAAGATCTTCTCAGGCTGCTAGTGATCCTCAATCACTACCCTGCAGCCTGCCCTATGCAGGTTTTCAACTGGGTTTTAGCGAGTAAAGTAAGGGAAATAAAAGAAAAGGAACCTTTTTTGAAAAAAATAAGAGATTCAAGAAAAGCTAATACAAAGAAAATATCTATACGTTCCTTGTCATAAAGTTTCAGCTTGATGCCTGAAACTTTCTCAAGAAAGAACCAGGAATTGAACCAGGAACCTCATATATGCTTGGCAGGAATTCTTCCCCTTAGGTCTTCTGTCTCCTTGGGTTAATTAGCCTTTCAGAAGGCTGTCCACCCCTTTTCCCTTGGGCATGTTATATTCCCTTTAGTCATCTGGAGTGGTGCTGATCAGCCACCTGTCTCTGCCTTCTCTCTGATGTAATTCCTCTCTTTACCTAGGTGACTGGTCATGACTGCCTGCCTGATGAGATCCCCTTCCCCTCCTCCTGTTGAGCTAGGGTCCCTTCTGATATTCAAGGGGGGCCCTCCTGGCTAAATTAACCACAAAGTAATCACTCTTCACCTTCCCAGACTCCTCTTCATTGCAGGGAATCTGCCATCACACTCCAATTTGGAGCAGAGGACCAGGGACTCCACCTAGTCTGTCCACCCTTTGGGCTTGGTATGTGTGCCACTTCCACCTACTGAGGCAAGCAACACATGATTATTCCTGGCTTCCCTATCTGTCCAGTACACTCTTAGATGACTCAGATCACCTTCCCATGGAGGTAGATCCCTGTTATACTCTCAGTTAGATACAGTTTGCCATGAACTTTACCATCACTTAATATCTTGCGGCTGGGGGAGCATAGCCCTTCTTGGCAGCCAGGAGGTTTAATAACTCATGATTACTTGTTTTGTCCTTTGTCCCTCTGACCCTCACTCTTCTGGGAGTTGGTAAGCAGTGTCTTGGTTTGCTGTGTGCCAAAGCAGGTCCCCCAGGCAGGCTCTGGCTTTTTCTTTGTTATTTTATTGAAAGCTAAGCCTTATCTGCATAACACATTGGCCATGTTCCACAATTCTCCTTGACAATAAGTTTTATAGACAAATTCTTTAGCCCATGGTGTAGAAGCAGTCAAAAACAAAGAATAACTTTGAATGTGTAAATTGACCAAATCTCCTATGTTTACCTTATTTCTAAAGTATCAGAAAACCCCTAAGTCCCCACAGGGCCAATGCAAATAGTTGAAATGTGGCTACTCTGAAGCAGCTTGGTGGTTAGGATGAAAATGCTCAGCTATCACATACATCTGCTGACCAAAGTCCATTGTGAGGCCATGAAATTTGGGGATGAATGAAGCAGAATGAATCCCAACCAAAGCTCAGACTGGAAATGGTAATCTCTGTGAACACCAGTGGAGGAAATGATATCCAGAGATGAGATGTGCCTTGTCCCATGGCACAATGCCTCAATGCCCCATAAGCTCCCAAGAACATATATGGGTAGTATCAACTGTAAAAACATGAAAATTCATCATAGGGATACTTGGATGTATCGTGGACTCCAAGGAGCAGTTGAGAGTCAAGCTTCAGAAAGGAAAGAACCAAGAGCTGGTCCAGGGACTGCAGTAGCAGGAGTTTTTAGAAATTTTGTCTAGAGTGAATATGATTCATCCACCAGTGACAACTAATCTCAATGTCTCAGTTTTCAATACACAGAAAGACAGTCTGATTCAGATGCTTTGGGTGACATGTATTCCCTTGAAAAATATACTAGTGTTGGGGCTGGGGATTGTGGTGCTGTCATGCCTCTAGAGCATCCCTCTGGGAATTGGGTAGAGGATGATAAAAGTACTTTCTATTTAATTACCCTTGAATCAAGAAGGACAAGCATACATTCTACGTCATTTTACAACTCTATTCACATTCAAAGTGGATTGTCATCAAGAAACAATGGTCTAGGTTGTTGAGTTCTCCCTTCAGTTATTTTTAGCACAAATTTATCCATCCTGTATTAGTTAAAACAAATGCCTATCTTAATTTTTCAACATAGGAGTAGATATCAACTATGTTCAACTGAGGTATCATTACAGATAAACTGATAACAGCTCCATCTTTTATGGCTGAAAATGTCCTTTCACACCTAAACATGTTTCTTTCTTTATAGAAGCTGAGCAGTGTTCTTATTAATCATTAAGAGGAGGTCTGGGGCAACTAGCAATACATGTAATTAAGATTTGAATGGGGTTTGGATTCTAGGTCTAATATTCATCACATGATAAAAAACAGCCATTTTTGGATAAGAACTAAGGCAGATATAAATCCACAAGATAAAATAAATAAATAAATAAACCATTATTAGCATTGTTTATAGTGAAGTAACCTTCTTAAAATTTTTTTTATTTTATAATATATTTGTTATGACTATTTGTAAGAACTACCTCCAACCAACTTTGCTCGTCCTCTTTTAGGCCCTGTGAAGCTAATATTAGCCAACAAATCAGAATAGAAATCAGTTAGCAGCTGCAGTCAGAAACTAACCACAAAAGCTATTTACCAACCAACTGAAGTTTTCCAGATTTTATTGCACACTCAGCAGGGTAGTAGAATGAATTTAGCTGCACTTTAGGTCGCTATAACAGTGAAATCTGTACCTATGGGTGGGATTTGGACACCACTTTCTGTACATGTGATGTATGACCAAGCATGTTAAAACACACAGTACTATAGAGCATGGGCAAGATGCAACACTTCCCTACCTGTCAATCTTGAAACCAACCCCTTAATCTCCACTCTTATACAAGCCAATGTAATGCTACCACTTTCACTCTTTGGAGAAGCGGATTTGAGACTTTGTCTCCAGACCTCCCCTAGCTAATGAACTTTCCCCTGCATGACCAAACTTTGGTTTGGACCCCAATTCTCTGTGCCAGGCAAAACAAAAGAACCCAGGGAACTTGCATGAGTCCCCTTCAAATTGGAAACCCAGATGGCACCCTGTCATCTCTGAGAAGATTGCTGCCTGGTGGCCTCATCAGAGCTTTTTGTCGGGACAGCTGGGACTGGGTCCCTTTAGTCCCTGTTTGTCACTGTTCCTGAGAGCCACAGACCACCAAGGGAAACAGAAGAACTTCCTCCCTGACTCCAGTGAGTACCTTTATAATTTAACTGAATGGTTTTGTAGACGTGGGTTTAAATCTCCTGCTAAAGCTGTAAGCAGCTTAGCCACTCTGTTTATTAGTTTGTTTCGGAGACACCTAGGGTGCCAGGGCAGCAGCCCTCCAGTAGAGGAGTACACCACCTAGCCCTGGTTAAAAATTGGTTATAGTTTTTGTATAGGTATATTGTGGTCTCTTGGAGAAAACAGGAGGAAGTTCATAAATATGAGTAACAATCAGAACTTTGAAGTAAAAAGTTTAGTCCTTAGACTGTATTTTGAATAATTGGGAACAATTTGGCTATGAACCTATGACTAAGAAAAGAATGATTTCACTGTGCAAAACTGTATAACCACAATACTAAAATTAGCCTGGTAAAAGGTCTCTTGATTACAATGCGCTCTTACAATTAGAACTACCCTCCAATATGTAGGTGTTCTGTGATGTGAACTGTGGTCTATGCTCAGTGGCAAGGCCCCAGGATGTGTATATACATTGCGGGTGTTGTACCACACGGATGAGGAATGGTTGTGTGGGATGTTGTTGGAGGTGTGGGCAGTGGGGAACGTGGGAATCCCTGTAATTTCTGAGTAATATTTAGGTAATCTAAGCACCTTTAAAAAAATATATATATATATATATATATAACAAATAACATTTATGTAAACAAATGCACATATATGCATATCTATTTATATATCATTTTACAAATATTGGTATGTATTGTGAAAAATTTGATTTTTACCCACAATAAAAAAATTAAAAATTAAAACAACAACAATATCAACAACAAAAAAACTCATTACCAGTAAAACTCAGGAAGCCTCAAATGAAAACACTGTAATAAAGATAAAGAGACTAGCTGAAAATGAATATAAAGTATCAGAAAAGAAGCCTGAGATTACACAAACTCATATTAAATATACTGGTTTAGTGCTATCAGAGGGACAATGGGCCTTGTTGCCCAGTTGAAAAGAAGCTTTATGGTGAGTGTCAGAGCCTAAGAACAAAAAGGAACTCAGGTTTTCTCAGCTTGGCTGGTTATTGTAGACTGTGGATACCAAATTTTGAAATAGCCAAATCACTATATGAGGTCCTTATGGGAAATGAGAAAGAGCCCCTAATCTGGACACCAGAATTTGCATTTGCTTTCAGAATCTTAAGCAAAAGTTACTGCTCCAGCTTTGGGACTTCCTAACCCTATGACAAAAATTCCATTCATCTGTGCTTGAGTACCAAGAAGTTGTTCTAGGAGTCCTAACACAACGTTTTAGAGGCAATAGATCCAGTGGACAAAGGCTGGCCAATTTGCCTAAGGGCTGTGGCAACCACCTGTGGCCTTTTGTAAGTAGCTTGGAATGTTTACAGTGATCTTTATTCCTCACCACATCTTAACATTGTTATAACAAAAGGGGTGGGCATTGGCTAACTATGGGAAGATTAAACAAGTACCAAGTTGCATTGTTAGACAACCCTAGTGCCAAATTGAATGTAATGGCTAAGTTAGACCCAGCCACCCTCATTCTGGATCCCAGTTATGAAACTGACTGGTTATCACCTAAAAATGATTGTGTACAGCTAATTTATGAGTGATATTCCAGTAGACCAGGATGCACAGATGTGCTCTTCTTTGACTCTGATATAGAAAATTTTAAAATGGAAGAAGTTTTGTGGATAATGAAAAGTGGTGTACTGGGTATGCTATCATTATGCTCAGTGAAACCTCAATAACTATGGCTTCTTTAATAACTCACACCTCAATAAAAGCCTAACCTGAAGCTATATGAAAAAGACTTATCAAAAGCAAAGGAATGGGATTATAATAAAACAACATAAAGTGGCTGGCTAGCAAGGGAAGATTCAAATAATAGCAAAATCCTCCTCCCCGAAAACTTAGTCAAACCTATTGTATTGCCCTTACACAAGCAGAGGCATTATGCATGAGAGACTATTCTTTAGTGGATATCTAAATTTCTGGTTAGTCCTAACTTACAAAGAACTATTCAAACTGTGAATGTCCAATATGCCATTTGTGCTAAAGATAACCCTCAGATTAATCCTTTAACCTTAAAGAATGAATTACAATTCCAGAGCCTGCAAGGAGAAGAGAGTTGGCAAATTAACTTCACTGTAATACCCAAAGCACTGGAAATTTTCAAATAATTGCTAGTTATTGTAGATACCTTCACTGGATGGGTGGTAGCCTTCCTTTGCTGATCAGAAAATGCTCAAGACGTGGTAGGAATTTTAATTAAAGAAACAATTCCAAGCTTCAGACTTGGACTTCCTATTTCCATACAAAGTAATGACATAGCAGCCTTTATCTCTAAGGTAACCAAAGATGTATCTGGACTGTTTGGTATAGATTAACATTTGTTTCTCCCTGGAGATCTCAATCTTCTTAGCAAATGAATCACACCTTGAAAGAAACCATAGCTAAGATTTGTTTAGAGACTCACCTCATCTTACCTATTGCCCTGCTGTGATTAAGAACTGCTCCATGAAGAGGACTTGATTTAAATTCCTATGAAATTACTTATGGAAAGCCATTTGTTAAAAATGAATATACTGGTAACATGCATGCTAACTTTGAATTAGCTACTCTCCAATATGTTAGATCTTTGGGGTACAATCCCAGATAAAATCTAAAACTTTGAGTCTAAACATTTTAAATTCCCCACAGACATCACATTGTATAATATTGAACAAAAGACTGGATTGACTTTGCATCAGGAAAACCTCCCATCCTGTCAGCTAAGCCTCAAACTGACTGGGCCCCACATTGTGTTGCCTGTCACACACTCTTCTCTCAAGTTGCAGGGAATTGGACCATGTACCCACCACAACAGCATGAAATGACAGACATTCCAAAGCATAGACAAACTTGCTCATGAAGAAAGACCCTCAACACCCAGGGAAGCACCCCAACCTGAATATTTGATTTGGCACCCATGCTGGCATTGTTTTTTTGTTCTAATACTTCTCTTAGTGACAGGGATTATCTAGATCTTAACTAACCTAGGCTTTTGGGTTTTCCTCATAATCAGACCCCACTAAATATCAGAATAGTTCCCTTCATTTTGTTCCTTGCAATTCTGTCCCTTCACAGCTTCCCTTGACTCATGAGTAAATGAAAAGAGAATTTCAATTATTAAGACCTCATGAGCCTTAGCCTAGGGAAGTGAATTAGTAGGTTATGATATATAAAGACTATATAAACAGGTAACATGGCTACATAACTTTAACAACCCCTCTGCCCAGTCTGGATATCAATAAAAGATTTCCTTCCTTGGAATTCCAACTAGTTGAGTTTCCATGGCCCTATAATAACTATGACTCTTATCTTGCTCTTCATTTCAGTTATCTTAAAATTAGTCACCTCTTTTATTTCTAAATAATGCAGGCTACTGGACTCTTTGTAGCTTACCAGCCTCTCCATACCAGTGATCTAGAAAAAGGAAAGTCCAACCAACAGTTTCTCCAATAGATGGAACTACAGTTTCATCAACAAGCCCCAACTCTGTGTCCCATTCCAACAGGCAGATAACCACAAAATCTAGATGCCCACAGCTGGAACTTTCCAGTTTATAGTGCAGACTCAGTAGGTTAGTAGAATGAACTTAGCTGCATTTTAGATCATTATTATAAAGAGTAAATTCTACACTTCTGGGTGGGATTTAGACATCATTTTCTATACTTGCCATGTATGACCAAGCATGTTAAAGCATGCAGCACTATAGAGCATGTGCAAAATGTAACCCCTCCCTACTCGTCAATCATGTAACCCAACCACTTACACAAGCCAATATAATGTTATTACTTATGCTGTTCATGGAGTCTGATTTAAGAATTTCTCTGTCTCCATACCTCCCCTGGCTAAATGAACTCTTTCCTTTGAGTAATCAAACTTGGTGTGGACCCCAATTTTCTGTGTTGGGCATAAAAATAACCCAGGGAACTCACATGGGTCTCCTTCAGATTCACAGTAATTTGCAAAGAAACTGCAGGGTGTTCCTATGTACCCATTACCCAGTTTCCCCCAATGACTATGTCTCATGTAATTATATTACACTATCAAAACCAGGAAATTGACATCAACATAATGTGTGTATAATTCTATACCATTTATCACATGTATAGATTCATTTGAGTAATACTGCCATCCAGATACAAAACTATAAGAGTGCCACAAAGATCTCCTTCATGTTACCTCTTCATATGTACCCTTATCCCTCTTCCCCATATATCCATTCTTAAACCCTGAAAACATTAATAAATCAGCTTTCCATCTCTATAACTTCATCACTTACAGGTTGTTATAGTAATGAAATCATTCAGATTATACTTTTGTCACTTAAGACAAATGCCCTTGAGGTCCATCCAACTTGTTAAGTGCATCAATAGTTTATTCCGTTTTATTGCTGAGTATTGTTCTGTGGTACAGGAGTTAATTTAATTTAATCATTCACCTATTTTAGAACATTTGTATTGTTGCAACTTTTGGGTACTTATAAATGCCGCTGTTATGAACATTTGTATACATGTTTTTTTGTGGACATAAGTTTTCATGTCTCTGAAATAAATGCCTAGAAATGCAAATGCTGGATTGTATGTTAAATTTATGTTTTCTTAGGTAACTGCCACATTATTTTCCAGAATGATTAAACCATTTTACATTCCTACCAGCAATATATGAGAGATTTAATTTCTCTGCATCCTCTCAAATATTTATTATTGTCTCTACTTTTAAAATTTTATGTATCCTAATAAGTCTATGGCTTTAATTTGTATTTCCTTAATGACTAGTGATGTTGAACATTTTTTCATGTGCTTATTTGCCATCAATAAACCCTCTTCAGTGAAATGTCTATTTATGTGTTTTGTCCATTTCTAATTCAGTTTTTTTTTTCTATTGAGTTGTGAGGATTCTTTATATACACACAATTAAATCATTTATCAGGTATTTGATTTGCAAGTATTTTCTCTAAGGCTTTAGCTTGTCTTCTCATTCTTTTAACAGGGTCTTTTGGAGAGCAAAAGTTTCCAATTTTGATGAAGTTCAATCTACTTTTTTCCTTTTCTGGATCATGCTTTCACTATCATGTCTATGAACTCCTCACAAAACCCTAGTCCCAAAGATTTTTTCCTGTGTTTCATTCTAAACATTTTTTCTAATATGTAGTAATATATACATATTCTGTGACATTACTTTTCCCTTATGTTTCTAAAAAAATTTTTAGTTTTACATTTTACTTTTAAGTTTATGATTCATTTTTTCATAATTTTGGTATCAAGTGTGAGATTTACATTTAGATAGAATGTAAAACTGAAGAAAGGTAAAACTAAAATAAAAGTCCACATTGTAACCCAAATGGAAATCCAAACTGTTCTAAGGCAAATATACAACAAAGAGATAAAAGAGTATTGGTGAGCTTTTGCACCTCTACAACCTAAGTTCTAAATTAACATAAATATTTACTGATATGCATTAACTGGCAAACTGTCATGGCTCTAATACTGGGGCTCAATTTACAGTTAAGAGGATTCCATCAAATTTAAACCGTGTGTCCCAATAGTTTTAGGGAATTATTAAACAAAAATAGAGGACAAAGGTATGACTCACAAAAAGTATAAGAACTAGTCCTTGCGAAAATGCCCCATGTTCACAGCACCATTGTCCTAAAATATCCCTTAATGGGCCTGGACAATTTGATCCTATGTGTAATAAATTGAAATTGTCTTTAGAACTTACAAATTGGTTTGACAAAATATGGCCTAATAGATCACCTTCCTTCACCCCTTTCCACTTAAAATCATTAATACAGCCCAATGTAAATCATAACAGGGCCTTTAAGGTTTGAAACTATACCTATTGAAAGAAGGAATAATTACCCCCACTGCTTCTCCATTTAAAAGTCTAATTTGACCTTTCTTAATGTTGAAAAGAATGACTGGTGCCTCGTGGTGGATCACCACAATGTTAATGCTGTGTTCCCATCCACTAAGGTCCTTGTATCCAAAATATTGAAATTTCTGACACCATCTAATCAATAACAAGTAAATATTTTTCTATTTAATATTTGGGTTAATACATTTTGTTCAGTGCCTATTTCAACAGCCTGTCAGTCACAGATTGCTTTCACCTGTGAAGAGACACAATACACTTTTGCAGGCAAGGTCTAAGAATCCACCTTTGTCTTATGTCATAGGTATGAGATTACATTGAAAACATCCTCCTCCAAAGAGAGTCATTTGAAACATTCATTCAGGTCTAAGTAGGGAGTCCCAAAGATCAAACTCAGTTTTAATGATTTAGTAGAAGGTCTCACAGAACTCTGAAAAGCTATACTATGAAACACTAATGGTTTATTACACTGACAGGATGCAGATTAAAATTTATCTAGAAGACACCTGACACAAGCTTTCAGTTGTCCTTTCTAGGGAATTTGTATGGACAACACTTAAGTTTCCCAGCAATGATGTGTGAAAATACATGAGAAGTGTTACCAATCAGGGAAGCTCGCTTGATTCATGGTGTGCAAGGTTTTTAATGGATGTTATTCATATAGAAATTGTGTATCCATATGACTGACATTAGCCACTCAGTCTCCAGTTCCCCTCAAGTCAATATGACAGAGTGTATCCAAAGCCTCAGGCATAAAAATTCAAGTTAACAAAAAATCACATTATTAGTGTAAAGTCTGTGGCATCACCCAAAGCCTCAAGCATACAAAAATATTCTTAGTATGCAGAATATTCACAAGGCTCAGATGTTATCTCCCAGGAGCTCAATGACCAGAACTTATTATTAGAATGTTCATGGTTTGATTATTCAAGTCCTGCCAAGTTAACCCTTTACTACACAAGGACATATGAATACCCATAAAGGAGTTTATAAATGGGCCCTTGTCCCACACATAATGCAAGGCACCCTAGTTAAAGTCCTGAACACTATTTAGCCATACAAGAGCTGCACCATCACTGACACTGTCAAGATATTGGCCAACCTTGAATGGGGCCCTCTCAAAAATCTCTAGAATCTGTCAACATTGCAAAAAAATTAGGAACTCCCCTTCATGCCCTCCAAAGTCTCCCTCACAGTAGAGGCTTTAACAACATCTTCTGAAGTCTCCTACAGACTCTGGACCACCTATAATGGCCATAACTTGCCATGAGCTTCTGATGCAAGAAATAATCCTCATAGGACCTATGTTACTTGCCATTAGAGTGGCAATTGCTGGCCACATGCTCAACTTTCCTGGAAATAGAGACATTCACAGACCCTGAGCAAATGGACTTTGCATCCAGATTTCCATTATGCCTTGCGTCATGGAATGAGCACCGTACAAGCTCAACACAGCCACTGAGGCTTCCTTGCTGTACTTGGTGCCAAACCTGTGTTCTCCGGCATATCCTATCTGCAACAGAAGTTGCCTCTTCTTCCCTCATTCCCTTGAAAGTTGCCATAGTGCTCGAGGAAGTCACCACTTTTGCAGTCCCTTTGGCTACCTGGAAAGCCTTTTGAGGTCTACTGAGTGAAGAGTGAAGGGAATCCACATACTTTATAGATGTAATCACCACCATCACACTTCATAGACCTCACTGAAGGGCTATTGCTTTATATCCCTTAACTGAGATATCCCAGACAAAATATGGGATTCAAATATCAACACAATTGACCAACTAAGTTCTCTTAGTACTGGATTCCTTAGCCAACAATATGCACCATCAGCACATTTTTACAGACTCTTGGGCCACTGTCAATGTTCTGGACATCTGGTGGCCAAATTCAGCAAGAACAATTTATTATCCAATGTTGTCCCTGAATAGATAAAGGACTCTCCAAATAATTTTCCTCATAGATACCCAACATATAAATCAAAGACACATAAGTCTCTACACAAACTAAAGCAACTATTCAAGGTCTCATCAAGCCATTCATTATCCAAACTGTAGTAACAGACATTATTAAGTGACCAAGGCAGCCATTTCACCTTCAGAATACACAAATTCCAGGTTCCTGGACAAGGTTTTCTACAGAATATTCACCTTATTCACTTAAGTTTGCAGGTCTCAGAGAGCACCATAATGGCTTACTTAAGTTCAAATTCAATTCAATTAAATATGGTATATTATATTCATCAAACACAAGTGAGGGATTTTAAGAAAGTGTCTGACTCCATTTTTCAACTGCTGACATATTTTAAAACCCACTCTTTATCTTCCCCGTCTTCCCTACATTTGTGCAGTCTTATAAGAAATCCTGATTGCCCCCCCCTTTGATGTCAGTGAAAGATTCAAATTATGAATACCCTTGACTTTTTGCAGGATCCCTCATCTCAGCCTAAACCCCTAACCATGATGAAAACCCCAAGCCTTTCCTTGCTCTTTCAATTCATTATTGCACTTGTTTGGAAAGTCTGCACTGCTTTCCACAGATAACTTCATTATGTGAGTATTAAACATTTTCATATCCTCCTGGTGTATAAACAGCATCATCCATTTCATTGTCCAAACCACACTTTGTACAGTGGTCCATCTTGTTTTAAGGTATAGTCACAACAGCGGGTGTGAAAAAAGTAATGGTGGGTGTTGCAGAATGGGTTGCAATGTGTGCATGTTTAATTGCACAATGAGTATGCCAAGCAGGAGAGATAATTGGCACAGAAAAGGTGTGCAAAAAGTTGGATGTGGTTGGAACAGAGGTGGTGTGCAAGGTATGTTTGTTAAACAAATGTTCTTGGAGTGATAGCTGAATTGTGCAGGGTGGTAAAAAGAGTGTGGCATCGCCTTTTTGGGTAATGTATATAAGATCAGAGATAAACTACTTTCAAAGCCTTTGCAAAACATATAAATTGACACAGTGGGTGTGCATGATTGATAAGTGAATAAGCAGTCATATTTGAATGATATAGAACTGGTGTGTAAGGATTTTTGAATCACAAACAGTGGCTTTGCAAGGTGTGATAGTTAAATGGCACAGTATGGGTGCAACTTTCATTCATTGTACCCATCTGTGTTATTATATTTTCACTTGTTACAAAAATTGATGCCATTGTCCTCCACTCCCTGCATACCATTGCCATCTCATATTGCTCAAGTCTTCCTTATGCCATGTGGGGCAAACAGTTCCAAGGATGCTAGAAAATTGGTGATATCCTAGCTATAAGAGATTCTGTGAAATACAGTGTTTAGCTTTGCAGTCTCTGTAATACTAAGAATCATATTTACAAGGAGCTTGTCATGGATATGGAGTGAGTCAACATGAAATATATGCCTCACCTAACGAATATAAGATAATTGGGGTTTTTTATTGCGTTTCACTTACTCCCTTTTCTCCCCAACATATTCAGGGAACTGCTCTACCTGCCTGTGGTGAAGATACATGAATAACAGTCAGTATTACTATTATGAGTATATTAAATTTCTCAATATATCTTTTTCCTTTTCCAATTTGAGGGTATTCAGTACAAATAGAAAATCATTTCTGAGTCCCTTTCCTCTGAGGAAGATGTATTAGTCTGTCAAAGTGGTAGTGATGCAAAGTAACAGAAATTTTTTGGCTTTTGTAAAGGATATTTATTTGGAGTAAAAGCTTACAAGTACAAGGCCCTAAGGAGTGCAGCTCAATATTGCTTTCTCTTCAAAGTTAGTTGCCGTGTGTTGAAGCAAGATGGTCACTGATTTCTTCCTTGTATCTCCTTTCCCTCTGGGCTTCCAGTCCTCTCTCCCCTGGTTAAGGTTCATCTCTCAGGGCTTCCTCTCTCTCAGCACAGGTCTTATGTCTTTCTGGGCTTTCTATATCAGCTGCAAACTATCAGGCAAATGGCTCATCTTTCTCTGGGGCCCTATAATAAAAATTGACAAAGTTCTCTCCTCTTCTGTGTGTCTTCTTGAGTAAGTGTATGTTTATATCAGCTCACCAGGGGAGTGGGGACTCAACCTAAGTCACACCCTACTGATGTGGCCAAATCAAAAGCCCTAAATTGATTTTATCAAGTAAACTTAAATTCTTTGAATTTAATACAATCAAAGGGTATCACACTCAGAGCAAAAGATTAGTTTACAAACATAATCTTTCTCTTTTTGAGATTCATCAGTAATCTCAAACTGCCACACTCAACTCTCTGAATCCAAAAAAGACATTACAATATTGCAAAAAACCTTAAATCTTTTCAGTAGCAATGCTAAGTACAAAATCACATCACAATCAGTTACAGGAATACAGTTTGTCTTGGGGCAAAGTCCCTCTGGCTGTAGACCAGAGAAACTTACAAAAGAAGTTATATGGTTCCAACATACAGGAGGACAGACATAGGATAAAATTTGCATTAAAAAAAGGAGAATTTGGGAGGGAAGTATGCATCACAGTTCTCCAGCTGTTACGGAAACATTCAGGGCATGCTTCATTAGATTTTAAAGTCTGAGAGACATTCTTAGATGGTGGTTTCTTCTTCTCCTTGGGTCCTCATGGAGGCCCACCCTTTCCACAAGCTTGCCCAACAGTCATTTTCTTGGCTCCACCCTCATCAAACATCTGGGTTGTGACCAAGTTCCAGACCCCACCCTCCAAGAACATTGAGGTGATGGCCACACTTTCCACAATCTCTGCTGTACAGTCTCAAACTCTTAGTACAGTAAGGTGGCAGCAATATACTCCCTAATCTCTGGAATATAAGTCTAACCTCAGAACAGTGAGGTGGCATCCTGGCCTCCCATAAACTGTGGGAAATAGGCCAACTGCATTTAGAGCAGTGGGTTGGTGACCTCACACTCCCCAACCTATGGGAAACAGATCCAACCCTCTCAGAAAAATGGGGTTGTGACCTAACTCTCCCCACCCTATGGAAACAGGCCTACAACCTTCAGAGAAGTGGGGTGGTGACCTAACTAGCCCCAACCCCAGGGGAATGTGCTCCACTCTCTTTGTAGCCTGGGGTGGAAAACTCTCCTTGAACAATGGGCTGGAACATCTACACTCTTCAAGTGCTGGGGCAAACTCACTCTCTCTGTACACATGCATGGGGTCCCTCTCTTGGCACATGAATATGTCTTAATTCAAGAACTCAGCTTCCATGGATTTCCTCTTAAAGCCTTTTCCCCTTCCATCTCTTCCTTCATTGTTTCTTTCAGTGCAGGCTGACAGTGACTTTGTTCATACAGATATTGCAAAAAGTTTCTTGGCTTAGCATATAGGAAGCAGGGGTCCAAGCTATCAGACAGTAATACTGTCCACAAGTCTATCCTGGATAACTGCATTTTCAATCCTAATTTACAAATTCCAAGTTTAGTTAATTCCTCAGATGTGACACTATCAATTAGGGGCTTAATTTCCAGAGGCTTGGAACTTCCAGAATCAGTCTCTTGTTTCATTGTGCCCAACAAATCATTTCTCAGCTTCTCATTTTCAACTAGCATTTTGGTATAAATTTTCCACAAAATATAGTATCCAAAATAATATCTTTTCCTGTAAAAAGCCTTTAAACACATAAAATAGCTTTATATGATAAAGCATTATTCTTCCATTAAAAGTAGTATTAAGATTTTAGTTCATTGTTCACTTCTAAACAGATTTATTTTTCATAAGAAAAGTTAGAACACTTTAAGGATCTGCTCCCAAATCCTCCCACATTGTAATAATTTCTGTCTGGAAATTTGCTGACTTCCAGCCCAGTGGGGCTCTAGGCATCCACAGACCCTCTGCCATTCTATACATGACAACCTAAGTGTTTCATCCCACCATTTCTATTGCTAATGTACTCCATTTTCGGTGGTTTGCTTTTTCAAGTCTATGCAAATAGCCTCATGGGTGTCTTGTGTGCTAGGTAAAGCTAAAAGACATAGTCAGGAGGTGGAAAGTCTGCCCTTATCTGTTTTAAATACTATAATTTTTTCAATCCATTGTCTCAGACATCTAAGTTTCCACAGACATATGGATTTACTCCACTGAAATTCCCCCATGTTCACTCTAAAGCCCTTGAGATCTTATACCAAGGTTGATTTGGTCATCATCCTTGCTCAGATATCATCTCTTCCCAATGAAGTTTCACATTCAAATCACCCAATCTTCAGGGTCCTAGATTTTTACTTGAATTCCACTCCTGATACTAGTTCAGATTTAATCACATTGGGAAAGTGATGTGAAATGACTAAATGAGGACCAAACCAGTTAATGCAAGTAGTTTCTTAAATACCTTATACACCAAATTACAGGTGTTGAAGAAACAGTATGTCCATTAAAGAGTCATAAAAATTATCACAAAAATGAGGAGAGTGTTCTAGTTTCAAAGGTAAAAGAGAGATTTAACAATCAAATGTACTGAATTAACACCAGGAATGAAGAGATGATCTCCAAATCTTCTAGTGGGAAGAGAGGTTATACACAAAGGGCTAGAATTTAAAATGGCATCTCATTTCTTAACAAATCTAAATGCCAAAAAACAGTGGAAGCATGTACTCCCAGCAGTATGAAATGGCATGGAACATCCATAAACATACAAATAATTCCAGATAAATTGCATTAAACATATTTATATTTATATGCATTATTTCATACAAAAATAAGTGTGATCTCTATGTTTTATTGCACAAAACTAATAGTGAGATGAAGGGAGGACATTAAGTATGTGGTGAAATAGGACTTTCCAGGGTTCAAATTCTGCTCCCAGAGGTGACATGTTTTGGGGTTGCAAATTGGTGCAGGAAACCAGATCATGCAACACGGGGAAATTCAGTAAAATTGTTCCATTAAGGAAAGATCTTCAAAGGAGCCACCACATTAATGAAATTATATGCTAAAGAAATTCACCCCCAGTTTATCTCTCTTGGTGAATTCAGCTGGGAAAGTATTATCTGTAATAATGGCCTTCCCTTTCACATAACCCAGCAATCCCACTTATAGGTATATACCCAAAAGAACTGAAAGCAGGAACTTGAACAGATATTTGCACCCTGACATTCATGACAGCATTATTCACAAATGCCAAAAGATGTAAGCAAACCACATGTCCATAAGCAAAACATGGTATACACACACAAAGGAATTTTGTTCAACCATTAAAAAGGAATGAAGCTCTGATATATGTGACAACTGGGGTGAGCCCTGAAGGCCTCATGTTGAGTATAATAAGCCATACACAAAAGGACAAATATTATTTGAAAGAATTACTTCTTATAGGTTCTAAAATCAAAGGCCAAGAAAAGTAATGATAAATCTATGCTATTGGAAATACAATACATAAAGACATAAATTGTAATATGTACAAATAAAGGTGGGAGTTGGAGAATAAGATCAGTGTATGTGAACGTTATTGAACTTTGGATGGTATCAAATCAACATGATTGTTATAGATTTAGGGTGCTAAATTTTGGCCCCAGGGTAACCACAAAAAAATACATGAAAAATATATTCAGAAAGGAATGAGAAGGGACTCAAAGTGGTATAGCAAAAAATCAAACAAATATGAAATAAGCTATTAATGGATGAATTGAATTTCATAAAAAGTATAAGACTTACAAAGTCAAAATAGCAAAATGGCAGAAATGACTGTAAATATAAATGGATTAAACTCTCCAGTCAAAATACAGAGATTGAGAGAATGGATGAAAAGTCATGTCCCAACTATATGCTATTTATATGTGACTCACCTTAAATTCAAAGACACAAGTAGGTTTAAAGTAAAAGGATGGAAAAATATATACCTTTTAAATAGTAACAAAAAGAGCTGACATAGGTATACTAATAGATAAAATAGATGTTAAAAACTATTTTGAGGCACAAAGAAGATCACTATATACTGAAAAAAGGTCCAATTCAAAAGAAAGACAAAAATTATAAATACATCTGCATGAAATGACACAGCCCAAAATATATGAAGCAAATATTGACAGATTTGAATGCAGAAATATATAGTTCTTCATAAATAGTAGAATATTTCAATACACAGAATTATGGAGCAGATATATAAACAGAAGATCAATAAGGAAATAGAAGACTTGAACAATACTCTTAACCATGGAGACCTAACAAAGATAGATGATAAATAGATTAATATAGATAGATGATTGATAGATAGATAGATAGATAGATAGATAGATAGATAGATAGATAGATAGAACCCTTCAATAAACAGCAGCAGAATACACATTCTTTTCTAGTGCACATGGATCATTCTCCAGGATAGAAAATATGTTAGGTCAAAAAGCAAGTGTCAATAGATTAAAAAACCTTGAAATCATGCAATGTATCTTCCTTAATCAAAATGGGATAAAGCAGCCAAATTTCAATAACAGGGAGTAGTGGAAAATTCACAAATAAGTAGAAATTCAACAATGTACATTTAAACAATCAAAGAAGAAATCACAATGAAGTTAGGTAATATCTTTCAGTGAATGTAAAGGAAGATGGAACATACCCAACCTTATAGGATTCAGCAAAGGAAGTGCTGAGAGGGAAATATATAGCTCTAAATGCTTACAGTAAAAAAGAAAAAAATCTCAAATTACAGATCTAACCTCACAACTGGAGGATTTAGCAAAAGAAGAGCAAACTAAACCTAAAGTAGGTAGAAGGATGAAAATAATAAGCAATAAAGCAGAGATCAATCCAGCAGAGTGAAAAAACCAATAAAGATAATCAACTATACCAAAATTAGTTCTTAGAATAGACTGAAGAAGAAAACAAAATCAACAAATGGTGGAGTACAATAGCAACACAGAAAAATCAGTAATATTTTCCATACATTACTGTACAGTAATGAACAGTTTGTAGAGGAAATTAAGGGAAAAAAAGCCCTTTACAATACCAAGTAATAGAATCAAATAGCTATGAATAAATGTAACCAAGAAGTAAAGGAAAGACATTGTTAAAAGAAATCAAAGGAAACCTATATTAATGGAAGGCAATTCCATGTTCATGGACTGGAAAGCTAAATATTAAGATGTCAATTCTATCCAACATGAGTTACAGGTTCAGTGCAATCTTAACAAAAATTTGAAAAGCCTTCTTAGCAGAAATTGAAAAGCCAATCATAAAATGTCTATGGATTGATCAGTGCCCCTAATAAAAAATCATCTTGAAAAAGAAAGATGAACCCAGAGGATCACACTTCATCATATGAAAATTTGTTACAAAACCTCAGTAATCAAAACTGTATGGTAGTGGCACAAGGAAAGACATATAGACCATTGGAATCTAATTGAGCATTTAGAAGCAATCTAATTGCATTTGACAAGGAAGCAGCCAAATTCACTCACTAGGAAAGAATAGTCTTTTCAACAAATGGTGCTGTGAAAATTGAATGTCCATATTCAAAAGAATGAAGGTGGATCCCCACCTCAGACCATATACAAAAACTAACTCAAAATGAATCAAAAAATAAAATATAAGAACCAAGACTATAAGACTCAAAAGAAAATATTGTGAAGAATCTTCAGGACATTGTGTTAGGCAATGGTTCCTTGGTCTTTACATCTAAAGCATGAGCATCAAATTTTTTTAAAAAAATTATGCATCAAAGGACTAGTTTGAAAGCAAAAGGACAACCTACAGAATAGGGGACAAATTGGGACACTGCCTGATAAGGGTTTACTATCCAGAATATTTAAGGAAATGTACAACTGAACAACAAAACCAATTAACAAATGGGCAAAAGACTTGAAGAGACATTTCTCCAAAAACAATATACAAATGGGCAAAAAGCACATGAAAAGATTATCAACATCATTAGCCATCAGGGAAATGCAAATCAAAACTACACTGAGATAAGATTTCACGCACATTGGAATACCTACAGTTGTTTTTTAAAAAGTCCAATTACAAGTGTAGGATGTGGAGTAATAAGAACACTTATTCTTTGTTAGTGGGAATATAAAATGATACAGCCATGATGGAAGACATATTAGCAGTTCCTCAGAAAATTTAGTATAGAATTCCCATGTAACCTGGTAATCTCAAAAGAATTGAAAGCAGGGACTGAAACAGATATTTGCACACTGATGCTCATAGGAGTATTATTCACAACTGTCAAAAGATGGAACTAACCCAAATGTTCATCAACCAATGAATGAATAAACAAAATATGGTGCAAGCATACAAGGGAATATAATTTAGTCATAAAAATGAATGAAGTTCTGGTACATGTGACAACATGTAGAAATCTTGAAGATGTCATGTGGCAAGATATAGACAAGGCAGAAAAGGAGAAATGTTGCATGATCTCACTGATGTGAAATAATCAGAATAAGCCAATTCAGAGAGCCAAACTTGAATGTAGATGCCCAGAGGTCAGGATGGGGATAGAGAATGGGGAGTTAATGCTTAAGCTGTACACATTTTATACTTGGGAAGACAAGATTTTGGTAATGGTTTGTGGTGATGAAAGCACAATATTGTGAAAGTAAGAGCACTGAGTTATATATTTGAATGCGTTTAATAGAGGAAATATTAGGTTATATTGTGTTACTAGAATAAAAATTTAAAATATACTTAGGATTGTACAACAAAAACAGGGAACCCTAATGGAAACCATGGACTACAGTTATGTACTATATTATAGTACAATTATAATATTATTCTTTTACCAATTGTAACAAATGTAGCATACATGCAAGGTATTAATAATTGGGAGATGTATATGAGAACTCTACTTATTGCATATTTTTTTTGTAAACCTACAAATTTTCTTAAAAATAAAGTTCACTGTCTCTATGCTATGTATCATATACATGAACAACCAAGCAATTGCTTCTGCCTTTGTTCCTTGCATGCCTTCTAATATTCATTCAACAATCACTCATTGCACACTAACTGTGGCTATTCGAGTTAAACTCTTTGCAAACCTGCTGCATCTTGGTTTGTCTTCATTTGGTTAACTTTATATAAACAGTACATTTGAGATCCCTGTGTGACTATAAATGTTTCTACTTGTGGAAAGTGCCACATGAAGAAGATTCCATAATCCTCATCTTGGGACAAGTACCAGCCTAGATCAACCAGAGACTTCCAGAGAGGGGACCCAGGACTGGGACTTGGCCACAGTATCATGTGGGAAACTGTCTCCCAAATGCCTCTAGAAAAAATTACAGCATCTCCCTCTGGAGGCAGAAATGAGCCCTGGCCCACAAGGGATGTCTAAGGAGGGCACCCTGAGACTGGCAACATTCCCACCTGGTCCCCAATCATTGCAAGCAACTCCAAAAAGTTTTCCTCATTCCTTCACTGGAGGCTGTGACTGACTTGGGCCAGGACTGAACTGGGCAGTGACTAGCCTGGGCTAAGATTGGGGACCATGAGGGTGCACTCCTAGCCAGGGTCTGTCACAGGTGGGGCTAGGTCTCCAAATGCAAAACTTGAAAATTTTTCTAAGTATCCCACAGGTATGGGAGATCTGTCCAGGTTAGCCAGTGAGCCCAGAGGGGGATTTCTGAGTCCCCATTATGTCCCCACCTTGGGCTTGGTTATTTTATGTTCTTCCCAAAGATCTTTTTATGTTTCTTTCCATATGGGGTGACCAGCCTTGGTCAAGGGCCTGCTTGGGTTCCGGTAATTGGGAGCACATCCCTCAAAGCTTTTGAAAGTTTCTCTCCAGAGGCAGAGCAGACTCCAACTACACAGGAAGGAGTGTAACCCTGGCCACCTGTATGTAGCCCTGGGTTGGGTTTAATTTCAGTTAAGGTGGGGAACAGCCCAAGATGAACAGGGATGTCTGAGAGAGTTACTCACCTTGAAATCTTCTCCCTTCAGTTCAGTTTCCCTCCCCTCTTTTCCCCTGCTCTCGTTTACCTGCTCTCTCATGACTTCCCTTAAATTCTCCTTTCAAAGCTCCCCTCTCTGATTCCTTTCTTTCTCCTTCCCTCAGCTCACCTTCTCTGTCTTCTCTTCCTTTCTGGTTACAGCTCTTCTCACTTCCCCTTCACCCTCCTTCCCTTCAACTTCCTAGTTTCTTCTCCCACTCTCCTCTCCTCATTACACCTCCCTTACCCTCCTCAGGTCCCTTCCCTCCCCCAGTTGCCCTCCCTTCTATCCTGAGTCAGGTCCCCTCATTTCTCTTCATTTCCCCTTGCTTGAAGCACCTCAGTTCAGCTCCCTCCTCCCAGTCCTTGCATTGCTACTCATCCTGTGACTGCACCACAGCTCACTCCTCCCCTCTTGTCCTCCACACTCCCTTGGTCTCCCTCCACAAACCACCAGTCCCCAGGTCCCTGCTCCTGGGGCCTGAACCACACTTCTGCCAGACCTGTAATCGCCACTCCCCAAAATCCTGCCCTCCTAGCCTTTGGGCAGATATTCACATCATTCTAAATCTCTTTCGACAACAGATCTCAGTTACCCTCATTTCTTCTTCTCACCACATCAGCTGTCTCCATCCATACCCTAGGGTGACACTATAAATACCTTCAACGCCATTTGTCAGATTTCTCAGAAGGCCAGGAACCTGGTCTAGCAAGTTCATTGGGGTAACATCTAAACATCCATCCTGAGTCATTAGGTGGCCCCCAGCCCTTGACTCTTACCCTAAACAGTCACTTGGGGCACAAAACAGGCAACTCTGCCCCCAAAGACATAGCACGTTCCTTAGAAGTTTTTGTAAAGCATCTGAAATGCTTCAGGAAATTGCAGCAGTTCACTCAAGCCCACACCCCACACCTGTTCCATGCCAGTCCTGAGCTAGGCACCCTCCAGTTTTCTGAGACAGAGCCATAGGCTGGGCTCCCAACACAGCAGCTCACAAGAGAAATCTCCAGCAAAGAAAAAGTCCCCTGGCTTTTCAGCCATCAAAAATTCCCCTATAATTATTAATTTAATACAATATTCCCAAACAATGTGAAAGTTCTCACAAAAGGGGTGTCTCCTTGCTTTATCCCCTGGGATGGGACAATGTCTTGGCCTTCACCTGATTGCTGCCTTCTCCTTACCCCAAAACACACACTGAACCTAAACCTCAAGGATAAATCCTCTGAGATAAACTGGGCTGGGTTGTCCTCTCCCCACACTGTCAGGATCCCAAAGTCATGGACTCACCCCAAGCCAATTAAAAAGCACATCCTTGGGTGAGGCTGAGATAGCACTGTTTTTAAGAAGGAATTCTACTGTGAAGCCAGAGAGTGGAAAACATCAAGTCATGTGTGAGGTTGCTGAACAACCAATTCAACATCATGGCACCCTGAAAGGAGACACAGAGGCTGTACTCAGGTGCGGGTTGATGGAGTGTCAAGAACAGATAACAAGGGAACAAGCCAGTGATTAGGGGCCCAGAACATGGCAAAAGACCCCATAAGTTTATTTTTCATATTTATTGAATCCTTTTTTGAGTTATAATATATATACTATCACATGCATTTTAAGTGATTTTTAGCAAATTTACAAAGTTGGGTAACTATCACCACAATCCAGTTTTAGAAAATCTTCCCACACCAAAAGATCCCTTATGGGGTTTGGAGTCAATACTGTTCCCATTCTCAGCCACAGGCAAACTCTGTTCTGTTTCTGTTGCTATAGATTTGCCTTTTCTGGGCATTTCATATGGATGAAGTCATGTAATATTTAACCTTTTGCAGCTGGCTTCTATAAATTAGCACAATATTTTTGAACCTGAAATATATTTAATTACTTTCTAAAAATAATACTATTGTATTTGGCTGATTCTTTAAATTTTCAGTTACTCTATTGTCTTACCATAATAACTCTCAGTTAAGTAAGTAGGTGGTCATGTCTCATGTCACAGATGGCAGACCCTATAAAGTTTTTTTGTGTTTTTTTTTTTTACATGGCATTTTATTTAGCCCAGTAAAAAGAATTTATTTGGGAAAAGGGGGGAAATAACAGAGTTTGCTGAGAAATGGAAGAAAAAGACAGAAATACACACCAAGATTTGGTGC
This sequence comes from Cabassous unicinctus, assembly GCA_029593785.1. NCBI lineage: Eukaryota > Metazoa > Chordata > Mammalia > Cingulata > Chlamyphoridae > Cabassous > Cabassous unicinctus. The sequence goes on from JAQZBX010010021.1 coordinate 29,356, forward strand.
AGGCTCCTCTAGACAGGGAGAGCCAGACCCTATAAATTTTGTTCCCCATAGTTGCCACCTGTGTGACTTTGTTACTGAACCCTTCTGCACCTCAATTTCCTCAGCTCTAAAGTGGAGATGAGTCATACATTATTTTGGAGTTTTTATGATTATTAATGAGTTTTTACTATATATGCTATGTTTCTATAGGTAGCAGGAATTTCATGAGTGTTTGAAAACAAATCTCTGTAATACTTTATGAATTAACATGAGGTTCATACACTACTCTTCCTTATTTCACTTTTTATATTGAAACATTTCATTAAAGTATGAAATATTGTCAGGCTGCAATATTTATTAATAGTTTAATAAGGCAGAATGTAATTTCCCCTCTTTTGGAATGGATTTTAGCTGTGACTGTTGGTATACAATCGATCTAGAGAGCCCCCTGGTGGCTCTCTCATGAACTGCTCCCTCAGCCTTACTGAGTGTCCAGGAGGTGAGGGCTAAGGGCCTGGGCACCCACTGGGAGTAGGGCCTGTTCTTTTGCTGGGGCTCCCTAGGAACAAAGTCCATGCTCCCTGCTGGCAGGAGTTTGGAGCTCACATCATGGAGGGATGGCTGTCCAAATAAATTACCCTATATGTTTCAGGCATAGATAAGTGTCAGGAAGAAATAACAGGGCAGGAAGGGGTTTCTTCAAGGGCAGCAAAATCTTGAGCCACTTCATTCTGCACCAGGAGAAGTAACAAAGCCACTTTTAGGCAACAATCCCAAGACAGAACCATGAGATGTTATGTGTGTCATTGTTTTATTTTTTATTTCACTTCCAAGGACTCTTTTTTTATCTCACATCCTCCACTCTCTCCTCACTCCCCTCAGCCCCACAACACTAGCCTCAGTTCTCCCTGAGGTAGCAGGGTTCATCCCCTGCCTCACCAGCCTCTCTCACTCTTCCCTCCTCCCCACTGAGGCTCACCTGGCCTCTCTGCCCTTCCCATTTCCCTCAGCCCCATTCCTCCCCTCAGATCAAGCCAAAAGAGTCTCTTGCTCTCACATTCATTTCCTTGTCCTCCCAGGACTCTCACCATTCTGCTGCTGCTTCCCATTCATCTCACCTCCCTGCCACCTCAGCTAGGGAGGGCCACCAAGGACCTCTGATCTCTGTTCCCACTCTGATGAGGCAGATATGCACCCAACCCATTTAACTCACATCTCTTTATGCCTATTTCTCATCCCCCAAGATGGCCCCAGGTGCATGTGCCTTGGGTCAACCTGGTTTACCTTTCACAGTCTCACCTCAGAAAAGATGGGCCCCTTGGCTAAGGTCTCCTTCTCAGGATGCTGTGCCCTGGCCCTTCCCCTCCCCTGCCTCAATTCTGCTCTGCTGCTGGCCTCAGTTTACCCCTAACTCTTTCTCCTTCATTTCCCTTCCTCCTCATTTATCTCCAGCCCTCACCTCAAGACCCCATCACATTGCCTCCCTAGCCTCTAGGGTTTATTCCATGGTCAAGGCAAGCATCCCTATGACTCTCTGTCCCCTGCTCCCACCTACATCACTGCCAGTTTCCTCCCCTCAATCCCTTGTACTCACTCCACTGCTCCATTCTCTACCTACATACCATCTCCTGGCTCTTGAACTTGGTCCCAAGGGGCTGTTCCTCCCTGTCTTGAGGGTCTCTTCTCTCTTCTCCACCCACTGCTCCTCTCTATTTCCTAAAATCTGTCCAGTTTTGCTCCTTCTTCTCCTATTTAGTTCCACAGTAAGCCTGAGAGTTATCCTAGCTCATCTCCTTACCCCTGCCTGCCTGCCTTGTCCTGGTCACCTCAGCCACTATCATGAGTCTGTGGGAGTCTCAGGGCTGCCCTCCCCAGTTCTCCACACACTGCCAGTTTACCTCATCTCCCATTACCCAGAGCTGGCTGCACTCTCTCAGTTTGCCTTGTCATCCTTTCTCCCAGATCTGGCTGCACTCCACACATGTTCCCACTGCCCCTCCCTATCCTTTGCTGGCCTGCTGGAGTGCCCACCCTCAGTTCCAGCTCTCCAGGTGGTCTCTGCTTTGCACAGCACCACCTCCTTCTGTGGGCCTCATCCTCCACTCAACCCAGGTAAGACCCAGGCACCAAGTCACCCTCCCCTTGCTCCAGCACAGTTCAGTCTCACCCTGCTCTACATAGTCTCTTGTCCTGGGTGCTCTTCTGCCCTAGGCCCACACTTGCTCCATCCCTCCCACCTCAAGGCAGCTCCTTACATCTTCCCAAGGTCCATGGGTTCACTTCCAGAAATCCCAGCCCCCTTCACTCTCATTCAGACTCCCAGGACTCTTGTCATGCTCTTGCTTGTGGGAGAGGAAGGACATTGTAGTATGTTACCAGCAACTATGGGGAGTGACCTTAATCTTTAAGGGTGACCTGCCAATCCTTACTCTGACCCTGAGCTCCCACCTGGTCATGGACAGGCCACTGCACATCTCAGCCACAAGGAAGGGATCTTAATTGAGATGTGCCAAACTCAACCTGTGACCACCTCAAGCCCTTTTCTACTGCCCATTTTGAAGGATGCTCCAGCCAAACTACCTGGACTGGGCCACACATCAAGTTTTGCCTCATTGTCAGAAAGGGAGAAATCTCAGCATCTGATAATCTCAAGCCTATTGACATTCTGTGAATTGCAGTTGTGATAAGTCAACCCTTAGTACCCTGATAGACCTTAAAACTCCAAGAAGAATCCAAGAGAAGAAACATTGAGGGGCATATAAAACTCAGTTCAAGAAGCTCCCCAACTGACCTGTGAAGCACATATGCATGAGACCAACACAAAGCATATCCAAAGACATAACCAAGACCTCAGCTGATTTCTAAGTCTTGGAGAAGCAACTTAAGCAGAGACTATGAAGTGTCATGATGCTATATTGGAGGAGGGAGCTACACAAGTAAATATCCTTCACCATGGCTTTCAGCCTGGAGTAAAGAGTAGACAGTCTTCAGAGTGGCCAGTAGAAGAAGGGCTTCATGTGGAAAAATGGAATTCAAAACTGCTGTTTGCCTACCATCCAAATCATTCACAACATTAAAGGCATAGAGGCCATTAATATAATATGCATATACTGTCTACTTTATAAAATTCAGAAACTTACAAGAGTGAGTAGTGGTTTCACAACTTTGGCTGAAGTGGATTTGATGAGTTAGGATTAAATGTTCTATTTTACTGTCATGGTTTTGACATAATCATTTTAAATTATATTTTATATTGAAATAATCAAAGATCTTATAAATCTTATTTTAAAAATCACAATAAGTGTATAAAAAAATCCTGAACTCAACTTCCCCAGTGGTTATATTTTTACCACACATTTGCCTCAAACACAAAATATTCTGTGTATGTTTCCCCAAAATGGAGTTAAGCACACAAACCCAAATAAGGATAGTTTCAATATTATGATTCAATCCAAAGACCCCTTCAAATTTCACGAACTGTCCCTACTATGGGAAAAATGTCCTTTGTCCATTTTGGCCCAGTCTTCCTTCAAATTAGAACAGTTCCTGATACACTACCTCACTTACACATTTTGACAGATTAAAGAGAACTGATGATACCAGCCCTAGTCTGCCTAAAGTTTCCCTTGAGAAGGCTCAGGCCCTGCACTCCCCACAAGAACATGTCAGCCTGATACTGGGCTCCCTTCAATGCAGCTCATTAAGACAGAAATGAGAACAACTCACCCACCCTGGTGATGTCAACTTGATAACTGGGTGACATTTCTGAAAGTTTCTCAACATGCAAAAATGTGTTTTCCCTTTGTAATGAATGAAATTTTATCGTAGATATATTCTAAGATTGTCAATATCACATTCTCTACTCAACTTTCACCCAACAGACTTCATATTCATTCATCAGTTTCACCTAATCAACCAATACCATGATGGTTGCCAAACTGTGGTTTTCCATTTCCATCACTGCTCCTGTATTATTTGGCTTTCTACTCTAAGAAAGGATTATTCTGTCCCCCTAATTATTATAATAAGTTTGTATTTGTGCACTCTTATTTTATTCAATATATTGGAGTCTGTTTTCAATATTTATTTCATTTTTCAAATTGTCCCAGATTTGATCAGTGGGATCCTATTTAAGCAGATTAAGTAATGCTTCAAGTAATTCTATAACATACGAAGCAAGAGACATATGACAACTAAAGGAAATGCATAATCCTGGATTGGACCCTGGAGAATGGGAAAGAAAATAATTATATTTAAATTGTATAAAAAGAATGCCTATTAATATATTTTTTTATTTTTTTAAAGAGATAGAAAATTGATACATTGATAATTACAAAATATTGTTGAAGACATTATAGAAGGCCTAAATAAAGAAAAATACATTACATATTTATGAATTGAAAGACTTCATATTAAGATGGCAATACTGCCAAATTGATAAGTAGATTCAATGCAATTCTTTTTTTAATCCCAGCTGGCATTTTGCAGAGATTGACATGCTTATCCCATAATTTATATGGAAATGCAAGGGTCCCAGGATAAAAACAAAACAAAACAAAATTGAAAGGGAAAATAAAGATGGAAGACTCACACTTCCAGATTTCAAATCTTCGTACAAAGCTACCTCATAAGGACTGTATATTACTGTTTTTCAGATGGGTATAGGATCAATAGAATAGAATTAACAGTTCACAAATAAATCATCATATTTATGACCATTTGATTTTAAACAAAAGTTACAAAACAATTTAATGTGGGAAATAATATTCTTTTCAACAAATGGTGCTAGGACAACTGAATAATGCCATGGCAAAGAATGAAGTTGTACCATAACTCACATCATATACAAAAGTGATCTCAAATGGATAAGAAATATAAATTTATGAGATAACTTCATAAATCTCTTAGAAGAAAACATAGTTGGAAATCTATGTGTCTTTGGATTACGTAATGGTTTGGTAGATACTCAACAAAAGCACACCCAAACAAAGAAAAATCAGAAAATTGTGATTTCATCAAAATGAAAATTGTTTATTTTTCAGTGGACAATGTTATGAAATTTTAAGGAAAATCCACACAATGGGAGAAAATAATTGCAAATTAATCCAATAAACATAACGAACTTTTACAATTCAATGATAAAAAGACAACCCAATTAGAAAATGGACAAAGATTTTGACATTTCTCCAATGAAGATATAAAAATGTCCACTAAAGACATGAAAAGATGCTCAAAATCTTTAGTCATCTGAGAAATGAAAATCAAAACCACAGTGAGATACCAGCACACACACTATAATAAGGATGGATATTAGCAATTGATGAGGATGTGTCGAAATTGATACCCTCATACACTGCTGGTAGAAATGTAAAACTGTGCAGCCACTGTTGAAAACAGTTTGGTGGTCCTTCAAAATGTTAAACAAAGAATTACCATATTACCCAGCAATTCCTCTTCTAGTTATATACCTATGATATTTGAAAATTTATGTTCAACCAAAACTTCAACATGAATATTCAAAACATCATTTTTAATAATAGTCAAACAGTGGAAACAATCTAAATATCCATAAAGTGATGAGTGAAAAAACAAAAATGGCATATCCAAACAATGGAATATTATTCAGCTGTAAAAAAAAATGAAGTGCTGATACGTGCTTCAACAGGGATAACCTTGAAAATATCATGCTAAATGAAAGAAGTCAGTCACAAAAGGCAAACACCATATGATTCCATTTTTATGAAATATCCTAAGCAAATCCAGAGAGACTGAAAGTAAATTAGTAGATGTCAGTGGCTTGAGGGAGGGAGGAAGTGAGAATGACTGTGAATGAGTACAGGGATTCCTTTGTGGTGATAAAAATGTTCTGGACTTAACACAGTGATGATGGCTGAAAAACCTCCCAAATTGTTAATAACCACTAAATTATTTACTTTAAAGGATTAACTTTATGCTATGTGAACTTTATTTCAATTTAAGAATTTTTTAAAAGAGGCAACAACTGAAGATCCAGATGCTTTTGGATGGGTATTTGCCCAATAATGGATGGATAACTCAAGTAAGAGAAGGGAATCAGACAGGATTTATAAAGTCCCCTTTGCTGCACAAAAGAAGAGGAGTCCTGAGTTTCCCCATGGATTTAAGGCCCAGGAATTTCAGTCAACCCTGCTGGACTCCTCTGCATCCAGTCCTTCTCTCTCTTAGTTTTAAGAGTGTGCCCAAGTCGCTCCATGAAGACTTCTCTTTTTCTAGAAAACATTACTTCTGACTTTCCTCTAGGGTGTTGAAGGCTTTTCCTGAGAAATTAGAAGAATGAGCAAAATAGAAAGAGAGATACCAAACTTCTCTCTCTCACGTTTTCTCTTTGGTTGCCACTCAGAGGTGGGTCACAGTACCAGAGAGGAAAGTTTATGACACTATGATGTTTGGGGATTTAGTTTTTAAAAATAGCAACTTATATATGATTTTCTGCCAAATATATGGGCAGTCACAAAATCCCTTTCACTGGACATTTCAGAGGGGTAGTTGTTTGTGGAAAGGTGGCCATATAATTCTGCAGAAGTATATAATGATCACAAGAAAAGAATCTTCAGAATAATTTGATAGAAAAAGGACCTATTCGCCCATATTTCACCCCTACCTTAGAGCTATGGTCTCTGGGTTCCTTTACTTGGCTATATTCTGTGGCCAGAATCCTCCATGCACATAGCTCAAATTGCTGTGTACTTGGGGTCAGTCAAATAGCATAAAAGAGGACTGTGGATGTCTCCGTATCCCAATACTCTTATGCCCTCTCTTTGGCCTCACTGGCCAGAGCCTCAGTGGATGGAGACCTAAGGGTTTGGGCACAGCCACAAATACCTACTCTCTGCTCCAATCACTCAGGGCAACTCCTCCTCAGGGCACATTCTCTTCTCCATCCCACCCATACTTCCCACCACTGGCACTCACCTATGCAAACACCAGTATCTCCTGGCTCCACAATAGCTTGTCCCCTCCAACTCATACATTGTATATGTCAGTCCTCTGTGGAGCTTTCAGCACAAATTTACTGACCTTGTTTCTTGAAAATGTATTTTAAAAATTGTAAACACAGGTACAAGCTTGTAGAATAAAATGGTACATATGCCATCAAACACATGTAAATCTACATATTTCATAGATACATGTCAAGGGCATCCAGTCAAATTTCACAAGAAACACACCTGTAGTTGGACAAAAATTGGAATTATTGCTCCTTTCAGCAACAGAAAGAGCACTTGGAACCTTGCGGCATTTCAGTAATGTGAGAGAAGGGTCTTATTATTAGGACTTACACTTGTGTTTGTTGACTCGGGGAGTGTTAAAAAATCATGACTTGCTCAGGATGGAGTAACATCAGAATGTGGGAATGATTCTATGATTGGCACCTTCAAATATGTTATCTCTAAGGAGGTCAGACTACAGCGAGACTATGGCTATGATTGGCAAAGAAGTGTCAGTCACTTACATAGGATGGGAGAAGGGGATGGTTGTTGTTTGGTGGCTTGGATGTTCCTGTTTTCCTGTATTTAGCCATGATTTTAGAGTGGGTTTTTTTGCCTTGATCCATCCTGGCCATGTAGTGACCTTGTCTGATGCTAACACTCCTTGACATTGTTTATGTTCTCCAGCAGATCACTATATCCTAGCTGAGGGTCCCAGGCCAGGTCCTGGATGAGAAAAGCTACTTTTCTCCTCCTCACATATTTTAATGACAAGTGGAGGCAGGAGGTGAGCTGGATAATTGCAGACTTTCTGCTGGGACATTCATGGGGTCTGCTGTGGATAATGAGCTTAGGTTTTTTAAAAAGGAGAGAATTGAAAACCTTTTAGAAAATGATAAGACACACAGTGAGCTTGACAAGGAGGAGGGGGTTCTTAACAGCTGGCATCCAGAAGGCATCCAAGACCTTAAGCAAAGAGATGAGCCAGTGCCCAGGCAGCCAGAATGCCTGAGCTCTTCCCTCAGTCCTGCCCCATTTCCCAGACCCTCCCTATGTGTGATGCTGACTCTCCCCTGTACCAGGAACAGATGTCACTCTTCTCCCCACCCCACAACTCTCATTTACCCTTTGCCACCCCTTCCCATTGCCACATCAACCAACTGGGTCCCAGGAACTGCTTGAATGTCAGCCCCACAGGGCTTAAGGCTGGGAAGTCCTGATCCCCCCTCACTGCCAGATGCCAACTTAGAAAGTGCAAAGAATTAAAGGCTGGGCAGTGACCCATATGCATGTGCTACAGCACCTGCCCTATTTGAGAACAACCTAAGAGGAAGTGAAACTGATATGAAGGAGAAACGAATATCATGAAAAGCATGTGTATGAAACATTCAACACACTGGAAAAGGAGTTGAAATAACCCTAAAAGTGTTTGAACCATGCATGAACTAACAGAGTAAAATGACCTTGTGCAGATGTCATCCCACAGGAGGGGGCACATGTGCAAATGTGTGAGTTTGTTCATTACACATAATGGGTGCCATGTTGACTGTGAGTCTCTCTCACATGAGTACAGGGGGCTGACTCCATGAGACCAACTGGCTCAAGGGATTGTGTGTCTTCATCAATTAACTTTTGCTCCTCCTTTTGGAGGGGTGGATCTGAGGGTATTTTTCTCCTCCAGGAAGGTACAACTTTTTTATATTTCCCAGACTTTCTTCTGTAAGTCTTTAATTTTACTAAGGATTAGAATAATAAGGAAAGGCATTAGAAATTAGTAATTACTAAATGCTAGTGAATGAGCCCTCTAGCATAGTACTAGCACAGGATGCTATTTTATTTTCACTGTTATATCTGCATTATCATATTTTTCTAAATGGTATATCAAAATGTTAATAATAAGGGAAATTGTGTATGTGGCTGTGTGTGTGTGTGGGGGGGGGCGTTATATGGGAATTCCCTATACTTTCTGTATAATTTTTCTGTAATTCAAAAACATCTTTAAAAATGAGAACAGTATTACTCAAAAAGGAGCTGATTTTAGAAATCTATTATAATTTATTTGGTAGGGAACCAGGGAAATGGAAAAATATAAATATGTATCTTAAATCTGTATAATATACAATGCTGTTTCATATGGTAATGTGTGGATGGCCACAACTGAAGCATATAAATAATAAAATCATGTTCATTTAAACTCTTACTCAGGGCCTTTCATCCTGCAGCCTTATATGCTGTGCTCAATCACACAGCAGGGCAAAACTTTTCCTAATTAATTAAATGTGCAAAATTATTTAAAATGAAATATGTACATTGAAATGTAACTAATTATTCTGAATTTTAAAAGCAAAAGTATTAACACTTAACAAATTTTCAATGACAAAATCCATAAGCTTTAGATTAAAATAGTGTAGTACAACATTATGAATATTTAAATAAAGTATTCTTTCCAATGAATAAAATAATTATGGGGAAGTGGACATTGCTCAAGTGATTGGGCTCCCATATACCATATGGAGAGTCCCAGGTTCAGTTCCCAGGGCCTTTTGGTGAAAGTGAGCTGGCCTGTGAGGCACAGGGAGTAGGCCTGCATGGCACAGGGAGCTGGCTGGCATGCAACAAAAAGGAGACACATAGGAGAGACAGTGAGAGACACAATAAACCAGGGAGCTAGGGTGGCTAAAGCAACTGAGTGACTCTTTCCCACATAAGAAGTTCCAGGGATTAGTTCCCAGTACCTCCTAAAGAGAAGATGAGAAGAGAAGACAAGCAGACATAGAACACACAGCAAGTGGACACAGAGAGCAGACACTGAGTGCAAGTGGTGGTGGCAGAATAAATAAAAAAATACACCTTTAAAATTAATATTAATAATTATGGTATACCATTGTGTAAATTGCTTAAAATTTCAAATGGGGATATTAATTAATCTAGGGAATTCCATAGATTTAGAATGAATAATAATGATTTCTGATGCAGAAAATTAAAATCTTAAAATATAACATTAAATAATCTGTTCTTTGACAAATGTTCACTTATTTTCAGTTAATCAGAGAAGAACACTTTATCTGTTGACCAAAGCATAATACACATGATTCTATATGAATAGTGCTGAGAAACTTAGAAAGTGTTTCATTAAAAGGTTCTTTAAATTTAATGTTTTATCAAAAATTCTAACAATACAAATACGGTATAGTTTTTTATTAAAACTTAATGTTCTATTCATCAATAAGTTAATAGCATCTTATTATTTATACTAGTAAGCATAATAATTATTATATTTTTTATTTTTTATTAGATAAATTGTGGATTGACAGAAAAATCATGCATAAAATACAGGGTTCGCATATACTACCTAAGATTAACACCTTGCATTGGTGTGGTACATTTGTTACAAATGATGAAAGCACATTTTTATATTTGTGGTTTAATTTTCCATGATTTAACTTAGGGTTTCCCATTTGTGCAGTTCCATGGATTTTTAAAAAATGTATTCTAGTACCATATAAACACCCTAAAATTTCCTTTTTCAACTATTCAAATATATAATTCAGTCTTGTTAATTACATTCACAGTGTTGTGCTATCATTATTACCACACATTGCCCAAACTTTTCCATTGTCCCAAATAGAAACTCTGGACATTTTAAGGCTTAACTTCCTATTTCATACCCCTCCTGGTAACCTATATTCTAGATTCTGATGCATGAGTTTGGTTATTCTAATTATTTCATATCAATGAGATCATGCACTATTTGCCCTTTTATATCTGGTTTATTTCACTACATATGATGTGTTCAAATTTCATCCATATTTGCACAACTATCACATCTTTATTCCTTTTAATGGCCAAATCATATTCCATTGTACATATGTCACATTTTGCTTATCCGTTCTTCATCTTATGCACAGTTGGGGTGTTTCCATCTTTTGGCAATTGTGAATAGTGCCAATATCTGTTTAAGTCCCTGCTTTCAATTCTTTTGGTTATAGGATTGCTGAGTCATATAGTAATTCTGTACTCCACTTTCTGAAGAATTGCCAAACTCTTCCACAGCTGCTGCAACTTTTGCATTCCCCCCAGCAGTGAATGAGTGTTCCTATTTTTCCACATTCTCTCCAACATCTATAATTTTCCATTTTTTAAATAGTAGCCAGTCTAATGGGTGTGAAATAGAAGTTCATTGTGGTTTTGATTTGTATTTCCATAGTAGCTAATGATGTTGAGCAACTTTTTGTGTACTTGTTGGCCATTTGTATATCTTCTTTGGAGGAATATCTATTCAAGTCTTTTGCCCACATTTTAATTGGTTTGTTTTTCTTTTTGTTTTGAGTTGAAGGACATTAAAAATATTTTCTGGATATTAAACCCTTATTGGATAAGAGTTTCCACATATATTCTCACATGTGCAGGTTGTCATTTTACTTTCATGATAATGTCCTTTGAGGCACAAATGATTTTAATTTTGATGAGGTCCTATTTATCTAATTTTTTCTTTTGTTGTTTGTATTTTGTGTAGTCTAAGAAATCATTACCTAACACAAAGTCCTGAAGAAGTTTCCCTACTTTTCTTCCAGGAGTTTTAGAGTTCTGGCTTTTATTTTTAGGTCTTTCATCCATTTTAAGTTTATTTTGATATGTGGTGAGAGCTAATGGTCCAACTTCATTCTTTTGCAAATGGGAATCCAGTTTTCCCAACACCATTTGTTGAAGAGACTATTCATTTTTTTTTGTAATATTAAACTTTATTTTCAGAGAAGTTTTAGATTTACATTTAAAGAAAAAATTACAACAAAAGTATAAGGAATTCTCATATAACCCCCACACCCCACAAACATAGTTTTCCCTCTTATTGACATCTTAGATAAGTGTGATACATTTGTTAAGGTTGACAAACCAATATTGAAGCATTGCTACTAATCAAAGACTATAGTTTGCATTATGATTTACACTTTATGATGTACAGTTCCATAGGCCTTACAAATTCATAATTTCAGTGCTTATCATTGCAGTATTAATCAGGAGAATCTCACCACCCCAAATATGCCCTGTGTTCCATACATTCATCATTTTCCCTCCCTTCTGAATTCCTGGCAACCAACAATCTTCATATAAATGTTACAAGTTCTTCCATCAACACAAGATAATAGCTATGATTACAATAAATCTAATTTGGTCCATTGTTACACTCCCTCAACCTTGAGGGATTTGTGATGATGTCAACCCTAACTACTTCAGGCTCGGTGGGGACTTGGATATTATGGGATAGATGAAAGGAATTATTTTGCTTGCAGCTGTATATGCTCCTTGTTTGGGGGGATGGGACTTGTCCATCATCATCATTTTATTGGCTGTTAAGGGCAAACATGAAGCACTGGAGAGGAGGAGTTGGCTGCTACTCTGCTGGGATTCAGAGATCCATTGGCATAGGAACAATCTGAACATTTAAGTCTCTGAGAAATATACCTAACATGAAGACTGAAAATTATAGGTTCAAATAAAAGGAATAGAAGAATGATGATAGGAGAATTATAAATGAGTGTAACTATGTTATTTTGGGGAAATAGATTATCATATATTCCTCAATAAGTTCCACCAAAGGGGTTGATTTCAAGAGACTGTGTGCCTTGCCTCTGGTGTCCAGACGTCCCTAGAGCCCTGAGGAACACTCTTATTTGAAGCTTTGTTTACTGTGGCTGTTAGTGAAACCTCTGCGACCTGTATAAGCATAAATTCCAGAATGACCCCAACTCACTTTGAAATCTCTTAGACATAAAAGCTCTTTTATAATTTAATGTTTCCCCTTTTGGTCAAGATCTTTTTCCAAATGCATCACTGGTTAACACTTGGTAATGATTTCTCAGTTCTAGGGAGGCTTATATCCCCAGGAGTCATGTCCCACATTGGGCATAAGGTAATGTGTTTATTTGCTGAGATTGATTTAGAGAGAGGCCATATTTGAGTAATGGGTTGGTTTTCAGGAGGTAACTGTGGCATTAATTATAATTAGGCTATGTTTCATTTTTATAGGAATAAGCTTCATGCACACAAGCATTAAGATTGAAGACTTGGCATATAGGCCTGCTTTCTTTTCTTAGGTTCAGCTTAAATATTCCATAGATTTTGTCATTTCATTTGAGAAACTATCAGGTCTTCCCCATGATGGAAGTTTAATGTTTTGTTAGCTGTTGTGTGGGCCTCTATCTATTGAGAAAGCATTTATGTCCCATAGAAGCATATTTTAGGTATATTTTCCCCAATATATTACCCCACTAGTAACACCCCGTATTAGTGAGGTACATTTGTTATAGATCCTGAAAGAACATACTTATATTTTGTATTCTTAACCACAATCCTTGGCCACTCCAGAATTCACTGAATTATACAGTTGCCCATTTTATCCTCTAGCTTTCCTCCTAGCCTCATGGAGGGGCCCAAACTTCCTCTTTCAACCACAATCACAGTCACACTTCAGTGCTGTTAATTACACTCATATTGCTGTGTCACCATCACCTCTGTCCCTTTCCAAACTGTTACAATCAAAGAAATTACACATTCTACACAGATTAAGCTTTGGCTTGCCAATCTCTACTCCCCTTCTATCTCCTAGTAGCCTATCATCCAGAATCTACCTCCATGACTCTGTACAATATCCTTACTTCATTTCAGTGAGATCATGCAATATTTGTCCTTTTGTGACTGGCTTATTTCATTCCACATAAGATCCTGAGTTTCATCCATGTTTTTGCATGTGACAAAACATTTCATCCATGTTGTTCTATATGCCAAGTACTCAATCTTAATACTTGTACTAGGAACTTGCTGTAAAACTGAAAAAAAAAAAAAAACAGCAGTGAATGAGAATTTCTATTTCTCCACAATCTCTCCAGCACTTGAAGTGTCCTGTTTATTTAGTAGCAGCCAATCTAGTAGGTGTGAAATGATATCTTATTGTAGTTTTGATTTGCATTTTCCTAATATCTAATGATGCTGAGCATCTTCTCATGTGTTTTTCAGCCATCCATATTTCCTCTTTAATATAGTGTCTGTGCAAGTCAAAAAGACTATTCTTTCCCAATTGAGTAGAGTTGGCACCCTCAGCAGAAATCAGTTGGCTGAAAATGTGAGGGTTGATTTCTGAACTCTGAATTCCATTAGGCTATAAGTCTGTCCTTGTGCCAGTAGCCTGCTATTTTGACATTATGGCTGTGTAATTAGTCTTATAACCAGGAAGTTTGAGTTCTTCAAATTTGATTTCCTTTTTTCAAGAAGATTTCAGCTCTTCTGGGATCCCTATTTTTCAATTAAATTTGATGATTGGATTTTCCATTTCTGCAAAGAAAGCTTTTGGTATTTTCATTGGGATTGTGTTGAATCTGTAAATTACTTTGGGTAGAGTTGACATGTGAACAATATTTAGTCTTCCAATCCTTGAAGGCAGAATATCTTTCCATTTGTTAGGTCTTGTTTGATTTCCTTTAGCAATGTTTATAGGTTTCTGTGTACATGTCCTTTACATTATTGTTTATATTTATTCTTAGATATTTGATTCTTTTAGTTGCTATTGTGAATGGATTTTTTTCTTAATTTCCTCTTAAGATTGTTCATTACAAATAGAAACAGTAATGCTTTTTGAGTGTTGATCTTGTACCTTGCCACCTTGCTGAATTCATTTATTAGCTCTAGGAACTTTGTTGTGGATTTTTCAAGATTTTCTTTATATAGAATCATGTTTAATTCTATATAAAAAGGAAGAAGTTTATTTCTCCTTTTCCAATTTGCATAAATTTTATTTTTCTTGCCTAGTTGCTTAATCAAGAACTTCCAGTACAATGTTGAATAACAGTGGTGGTAGTGTACATCCTTGTCTAGATCTTAGTTTTAGAGTGAACTTTTTCAGTCTTTCACTTTTAAAAAGGATGTTAGCTGTGGGTTTTTCACATATGCACTTTATCATATCCAGGAAGTTTCCTTCTATTCCTAGTTTTCCAAATGTTGTTATCAAGAAAAAGGGCTGGATTTTGTTGAATGCCTTTTCTGCACCAATGGAGAAGATCATGCGGTTTTTCTCCATCATTCTGATAATGTGGTGTATTACATTTACTGATTGTCTTATGTTGGACTACCCTTGCTTATGTGGGATAAATCATTGCATATAATTCTTTTGAGGTGCTGTTAGATTCAATTTGCTAGTATTTTGTTGAAAATTTTCAATTCCTAGGGGATAGTGGTCTATAATTTTCCTTCCTTGTGGTATTTTTATCTGGCTTTGGTGTGAAGATGATTTTGGCCTCATAGAATGCATTATGGAATGTTACCTCTTATTCAATTCATGGAAGCTTTGACAGAATTGGTATAACTTCTTCTTGGAATATTTGACAAAATTTTGTAAAATATCTGGTCCTGGGCTTGTCTTTTAGAAGAATTTTATTACTGATTCAATATATTTATTGGTCATTGGTTTAATGAGATCTGTTTCTTCTAGAGTCAGTGTAGATATTTTGTGTGATCTGGGAATTTGTCCATTTCATATAGGTTATTTAATTTGATGGCATACTATTGTTAATAGTATCCTCTTTTAGTCTTTTTTATTTCAGTGAGATCTGTAGTAAAGTCCATGTTTTCATTTCTAATTTTATTTATTTATGTCCACTCTCATTGTTCTTCATCAGTCTAGCTAAAGTTTTATCAACTTTATTGGTCTTTTCAAAGAAACAACTTTTCGTTTTGTTGTTTCTCTCAATTGTTTTTTTTTTTTTTTTT
>JAQZBX010010022.1:0-24564 GCA_029593785.1 Cabassous unicinctus
ATATATATATATAAAATAACATTTATGTAAGAAAATACACATATATGCATATATATTTGTATATCATTTTACAAATATTGGTATGTACTGTGAAAAATCTTGATTTTTATGAACAATAAAAAAATAATAATAGACATAAAAAATAAAGATAAGGAAAAGTGTTTTGTAAAATTGCTTTCTTTTTAAATATACTAAGACTTTACTCGTGACACAACATCTTGAAGAAGGATCCATGAGCACTTGAATAGGACTTGTATCCTGCTATTTTGTGGTTCAGTGCTCTATAGATGTCTGTAATTTGTACCTTTTTCATATTATTCAAGTTCTGTCTTCCTTTATTTATCCTCTCCCCAAATCTTCTATCCAGTACTGTGTTGCATTGATGTCTCCAACTATTACTTTAGAGAAACCCATTTCTCCCTTCAGTTTTGCCAGTGTGTGCCTCATGTATCTTGGGGAACTCAACTTACTTGCATAAATATGTCATATAATTATTTCTTTCTGGCAAATTGTCCTTCTATTAATTTATAATGACCTTCTTCATCCCTTATAACAGCTTTTCATTTAAAATCTATTCTGTTTCAATATTAGTATTGTTTCCAGCTCTCTTTGGGTAACTATTACATGGAAATACTTTGTCCAACCTTTCAATTATAACCTGGCTGTGCCCTTACAACTGACGTGATTCTCTTGTAGAAAACAAGTAGTTGGATCATATTTTTTATCCATTATATCAGTCTATGTCTTTTGATTGGGGGATTCAAACCTTTAAGATTCAATGTTTTCGGTGTAAAAGCATTACTTTCTTCATCCATTTTGTCCTGTGGGTTTCTGTTTTCATATCATACTATTCTCTGTCTTTTTCTCCTTTAATATACTCTTCCCAATAATCTTCCTTTCTGCACTCTTCTCCAAGTCTCTCACCCCTGTTTTTTCCTTTCAGTCTCCAGTATTCCCTTTAGTATTTTTTGTAATTGTAGTCTTTAGTAACATATTCTCTCAGTTTTTCCTTTGAAGACTTTGAACTCACTCTCATTTTTAGAGGACAGCTTTGCCAGAGATAGAATTCTTGGGTGACGGTTTTTCTCTTTCGGGATGTTAAATACACCATACCACCTTTTTCTGGCCTTCATGGTTTCTGATGACAGATCGTCACTTAATCTTATCAACGTTCCCTTGTATGTGTCGATTTTCTTTTATCTTGCTGTTTTAAGAATTCTCTCTCTATCTCTGATATTTGTCATCCAGAATAATAGATGATTCTGCATAAGACTATTTGTATTTATTCTGTTTTGGGTGCCTAGTCCTTCTTGGATATTGGTATTCATATTTTTCATATGAGTTGTGAAGTTTTTGGTCATTATTTCCTCAAATGATCTTTCTGCCCCTTTTCTAGTCTCTTCTCCTTCTGAGACAGTGATTATGCTTTTTCTTGTGCATTTTGCATTGTTATTCAATTCCCTGAGGCCCTGCTCCCTTTTTCCATTCTCTTCTCTTTCTGTTCTTCTGTCTTTTCCAGTTCAGATGTTCTCTCTTCACAATCGCTAATTCTCTTTCAAGCAATTCAAATCTGCTCTTATGTGCCTCTAAAGTATTTTTAATCTCATCTATCATGTCTTTCATTCCTATAAGTTCTGCAACTTTTCTTTGCAGTATTTCAAATTGTTCTTTATGTACACCCAGATAATATTCTCAATCTCTTTAATCATATTTCCTTTCAATTCTTTGAATTGATTTAGGAGACTTCTGTGATTACCTTGATTAATTGTCTAAAATCCTGTATCTCTTCAGGATATTTGATTCACTTTTTTGTCTGGGGAATCTCTTCCTGTTTCCTAGTATGGCTTATAATTTTTGCTGATATCTAGGCATCTGATATAATTGATGAATTTTTTGAGGACCAATTATTCTCTTGTCTATTTATTTTTATTTTCATCCCTCTTCATTGATATTTGGTGCCACTTCTTCCAAGTCTTTAAAATTGCCTGTTTAAAGTATTAAAATCAGGCCAGGCACTCACTAATGGGGTGCAGATTTTCTCCCAAGATTAGGGTAGAGAGAAACCATGTTTTGTCCATGCAATTTTCAGACAGGCCAGCTGATGGCACACACATAGGCATACCTTTCTACTGAGGTGTTTCAATCTGTGCTTTCCTGGTGCTGTTCTGGCCAGATACAAGATTGAAAGTGGGCTTTTCTTGCTGTCTTCACTGAACAAAAACAACCAAATCACACTCCCTTTTCCCTTGTGTAGCAGTTTGAGATTATTTATGAATTCCAAAAAGAGAGATTATGTTTGTAAACTTTTCTGTTCCTCTAGGTGTGATAACCCTTTGATTGTATTAGAATCAGCTGAGACGTCTGATTAAATTGTGTTAAGAGTAGGACTTTGATTCAACACCATCATTAGAGTGTGACTCAGCGTTGAGTTCCAGCCCCCTTTGTGGGCTGATAAAACAGACTCTTACATGGAAGTAGATACACAAAGAAAAAGAACACAGTGGAAGAGAGACAATTTATTTGACATGGCAGAGGGTCTGGGAAAAGAGATGAGCCTGATAGTCTACAACTGACCTTGTCAAATGAACAGAACATCTAAGCCCAGAAAGAAATATGCCCCAGCGATAGAGATGAGCCTATGCCAGTCTACAGCTGAGATCAGAAGAAGCTGAGATTATGGAGCCTTAAGAGGAAGAAGGAAGGCTGAACCCTCACAGATATCCCCTACCATTTTGCTTCAACACATGACAATAGTCTTTTGGTAAGAGAAAGTACCTCTTATGGTACCTTGAATTGGACACTTTAGGGCCTTGTGACTGTAAGCTTCTACCCCAAATAAATACACTATATAAAAGCCAACAGAGTTCTGGTACTTTGCATCAGTACCTCTTTTGGCTGACTAATACACTTTGTAACAGCAGAGAAGGAGGAAGATATTTGTTCCCCTCTCATTCAGCTCAGTGGACCATGGCTTTTACCTCAGCTTAATATGATTGGAGTATTAGAGGGGAGCCCTTCCCAGTTGCCATGGGGGTTTGCTGCTTCAAATTCTTCATTTCTCTGCCCCTCGCCCTCCTGAGAGCTGTGTAGCACTGTCCTGGTCTGATGATCCATAGTATACATAGTATTGGTATTGGCAGGTGAAAGAAATTTGATTCTTAGCTTTCCATAGAACTGATAAGCTGACATCCACAGTGGCTGCAACAATTACATCCTGTCAACAATGAATTTCTCCGCATCCTCTCCAAAACTTGTAATATTCTGTTTTTTTTTTTTTAATAATGGCCATTCTACAAGGTGTGAAATGGTATATCATTGTGGCTAATGATGTTGAGCATATTTTCATGTGAATTTCAGCCATTTCTATATCTTCTTTGGAGAAATGTCTATTCAAGTATAAAGCACATTTCATTTTTATTTGAGTTGATTTCCTTTTATTGTTGAGTTGCAGTATTTATTAATATATTCTGAATAAATAAACCTTACTTGGAATGTGCTTTCCAAATATTTTCTGCCATTGACTAGTATGCCTTTTCACCTTCCTGACCTAGTCCTTTGATATGCAAATGGTTTAAATTTTGATGAGGTCCCATTTTACTATATTTTCTGTCATTGCTCATACTTAGGGTTTAAATTTTAACAAACCACCTCATACCACAAGATCCTGAAGATGTTTTCACATGTTTTCTTCTAGGAGTTTCTTACTTCTACCTTTTATATTCAGGTATTTGATTCATTTTGAATTAATCTTTGTGTAACATGTGAAATAGGGGTTCCTTTTTCTTTCTTTTGGAAATTGTTATCCAGTATTCTGACCAAAATTTATTGAGTAGAAAGTATTGACAATTGATTTTTGATAAAGATTCCAAATCCACTCAATTGGAAAATAATAGTTAATTCAAGGGTTGATGCTGGCAGAATTTTTTATCCATATGCAAATAAAGAAGGATGATACCTATGCCAATTTGGGATGGTTAGGCTAATGTGTCAACTTGGCCAGGTAATTGTGCCCAGTTGTTCGGTCAAGCAAGCACTGGGATAATTGTAATATAAGAACATTTATGGGCTTCAGTCATCAGTTAATTTTTTGCATAGATGGCTGAGTACATCTACAATCAACCAGGGAGATTGCTGTCAGTAGTGAGTGACATTTTATCCAATCATTTGAATGCCTTAAAAGGGGAAGTGATTTCAGCATTCAGAGAGAATTTCCCAGATCATCTTTGGACAACCAAGATCTCCTGGAAACTCATCAAGGACCTTCACTGGACATTTGTTGAAAACCCTGGTTTGCAGCCTGCCTGTGGAACCTGAACTTGTGCATCCCCACGGTCACATGAGAGACTCTTATAAAATCTCATACTATTTACAGATATCTCCTGTTGATTATTTTTGCCTAGAGAACCCTAACTAATACAGCTTGGTACCGGGAGTTGTTTTCGAGGAACAGAATCTGAAACATAGGATGTCTGAGGTGGTTCTGGGAGTTTTGCAATTGGCTCTTTACTCTAATTGGACTCAAGGATCCTAATGACTCCCTTTCCAATAATGAAGAGGCCACTAACAGTCCATGGTGTGAGTTGGCAATGGAGATACACAAAATAACATTACTGGATTCCCCTAATTCCTCCCTTATAAGAGGCAAGGATCAGGACGAGAATGTGTCTTCAATACCTTAACAGAGTTTTGTGAAGTCAAAAGGTATAATAATGTTGGCTGGCTCTTCCTAGATACTCTGGATATAGTTACAAAAGAGAGGAGCTAAATGCTTCAAATATGCAACTTAAACTCTACATGAATGGTGTGAAAGTTTCTATGTGTGCTATGAAAGAAAATCTTATTTCCTGCAGCCACAGGTTTGAGATATCTAAGAATCAGACTCAGACTTTCATTGTAAGAGGAAACTTAGAAAGGAAACTAAAATCTTAACCCAGAAGGGTATCGATGGTTAAAGTGAAGACATTAATTGGAAAGGAGTGGAAACCTGAGGATTGGGACAGAGACATATGGGATGATGATAATATTGGTGAGGACATGAGAACCCTAAATTCTGCTGAGACTTTAGCAGATAAATCTGTGAGGGCCGGCGTTGTGGAGACCACACTTTGTCAAACTTTTATCATCCAGCCTCTGGCCTGCCCCAGGGAATATGGACCTCCTCCCAGCCCTGAGGCATGTACCAGCCCTACTCCATCATGCACTGCCCAGCTTCTGGTCTCCCTCGGAGAGTCTAGACCTCCTTCCAGCCCTGAGACAGGGACCAGCCCAAATACAACAAATAATGCCCAACTTCCATCCTGCCCTGAGGAATCTGCCATCCAAACCCTGCCTTAAGAGATTAATCCTGTCTCACCAGAAGAAAATGAAAAGTAATGTCCTGAAGTCAGTAGCTTGCAAGAAATTTCTAATCTTTCTCCTTGCCCACCCCCCCAACTTTCTTCCCTTCAGGACCTATTACTAGACTAAATCTCAACAAACTCCAAAAAATGAAATACAAAGTGTGACCCATTGGGAAGTATGCTATACGCTGAGAGAACTGCATGAATTTCCAACTTATATAGACAGAAATCAGGGGAATATGTGTGGAAATAGATACAAAGGGTATAGGATAATGGTGAAAGGAAAATAAAATTGGATCCCACTGAATTTATTGATATGGGCCCACTAAACAGAAATTCTGGATTCAGCACTGTAGCTCGAGGGGTAGAAAGGGCTCTAACAGTTTGTTTGGGTGGCTGACTGAAACATGGACTAAAATATGGCCTAGCATGTCTGAGCTTGAGATGCCCAATTTGCCCTGGTATACAGGAGATGAGAGGATTCAAAGATTTAGAGAGATTGGAATGCTAGAATGGATTTACCATTTAAGACTTGCCCACCCATCCACAGGAATGTCCAGAGGACACACCTTTAACAGGACTGTGAGGAAAAAATTTGTAAGACTAACTCCGTCTTCCCTGAAGAGCTCTGTGGTTGCTCTTCTCTGTAGTCCAGATATTACTATAGGGAGGGGAGCTATAATAGAATTAGAATCCTTAAACTTTATGGGGATGATCAGATCTCAGTCAGGTAAAATTCAAGTATCAGCATTTAATCGCTAAAGAGAAGGTGGGCATGGCCATGGCAATGAAAGGCAGATTCAAAGGAGCACTCAAAATAGTCTGAGTCCCATAGAGTTATGGCATTGGTTAATAAATCATGGGGTACCTAGAAGTGAAATAGATGGGCAGTCTATTAAATTTCTTCTGGATCTGTATAAAAACAAGAGTTTGACATCTAGTGAACAAAACCCTAACTCAAATTACAGATGCAGAGAATCACAACTCCTTAATCAATTCTCAGATTTGAGACAATTTACAGACCCAAAGTCCCTTAAATGAGAAGGCCAGGACCCCTTGGGGAAGGATCCTGTTAAACTGCTAAAAATTTATAATATTTTTCTTCCTCCCTCATTTCCTCAAGAAGACTTATGGCCTTTTTTCAGAGTAATTGTGCATTAGGGAAAAGGAAATGATCAGACATTCGGGGGATTATTAGACACTGGCTTAGAAGTGACATTCATTCCAGAAGACCCAAAACATCACTGTGCTCCAGCAGTCAGAATAGGGGCTTTTGGTATTCAGGTGATTGATGTAGTTTTAGCTCAGATCTGTCTCACAATGGGTCTAGTGGGTCCCCAGACTCATTCTTTGGTCATTTCCCCAGTACCAGAATGGATAATTGGAATAGACATACTCAGTGAGGGGCAGAATCCCCACATTGGATCCCTAACTTGTGGAATGATGGCTATTATGTTTATAAAGGCCATGTGGAAACCACCAGAATTGCCCCTACCTAGTAAAATAGTAAATCAAAAGCACTACCAGATTCCCAGAGGGATTGCGGAGATTAGTGCCACCAGTAAGGTTCTGAAGGATGCAGGGGTAATGATACCCAACACATGCCCATTCAAGTTTCCTATTTGGTCTGTGCAGAAAACAGATGGATCTTGGAGGATTACAGTAGATTATCATAAAATTAACCAGGTGGTGACTGCAATTGCAGCTGTTGTTCCAGATGTGGTATCATTTCTTGAGCAAATCCACACAGTTTCTGGTACCTGGTATCTAGCTGTTGATCTGGCAAATGTTTTTTTCTCAGTTGCCATTAGTAAGAACCACCAGAAACAGTGCTTTCACATGGGAAGGCCAGAATTATAAATTCACTTTCTTGACTCAGGGGTATATCAATTCTCCAGCCCTATGTCATAATATTGTCCACAGGGACCTTGATCATCACTTCCTCCACCAAGACATCACACTGTTCCATTATATTGGAGATAGGTTGATAGGACCTAGTGAGCAAGAAGTAGCAAAGACTCTAGACTTATTAGTAAGTCATTCACATGAGAGAAGATGGGAGATAAATCCAACAAAAATACAGGGAACTTCCACCTCAGTGAAATTTCTAGGTATCCAGTGGTGAGGGGTGTGTCTAGATATCCCTTCTAAACTGAAGGATAAGCTGTAGCATCTGTCCCCCGTCTCCATGACCAAAAAAGAGGCACAACACTAGTTTGCCTCTTCACATTTTGGAGACAACACATTCCTCATTTGGGTGTGCTACTCCAGCCCATTTACTGAGTGACCAGAAAAGCCACTAGTTTTGATTGGAGACCAGAACAATAGGAAGCTCTGTGACAGGTCCAGGCTGATGTGAAAGCTGCACTACCACTTGGGCCATATGATCCAGCAGATCCAATGGTGCTGGAAGTTTCAGTGGCAAATAGAGATGCTGTCTGGATTCTTTGGGAGGCTTCTATCAGAGAAACATAATGCAAACCCCTAGAATTTTGGAGCAAAGCCCTGTCATCCTCTGCAGATAACTACTTTCCTTTTGAGAAATGGCTTTTGGCCTGCTACTGGTCATTAGTATAGACTGAATGCTTAACCATGGGCATTTGATAAAGGTGGAACCAAAAAGTGGCCAATGGACAAGACTTTGGAAAGGGCAGGTCCCCATGTGGCCCCAGGAAGAAGAAACTAGCATCTTGAGAATGACCCTAAGACTTTGAAATCTAATGAAGATATTCAGAATTGTTGGGGACTGCTGACTCATGTTTCTCTCCAAAAATCTCCTTTTGGTAATGCAAATGTTTATTCGTCTGCCCCTTTGTACATTGGAAGCAGAAAAATTGTTTTGTTAAATTTCAGAAGTCTAGAGTCAGATGGGACTTTGTCCCAAGCCAAACTGTGTTTCTACAAATTGATTGTCATGTGATTTTGTACTTAGGAATGTTACTGATTTAAAGTATTTGTATGTGAATATTGCAATGTATTTTTGGAATTCAGAGGATAAAGTGTGGCAGTTGGACATTATTTATGAATTTCAAAAAGAGAAATTGGTCTGTTCCTCTGGGCATGATACCCCTTTGATTGTATTAAATTCAGAGATTTCACTTTTACTTTATAAAATCATGATTAGGACTTTGATTCTATAATGTCATTAGGGCAATTCAGTTTGAGTCATCACCTCCTCTGTGGGCTATATAAATGTACAGTCACTCAGGTAGATACACAGAATAAGATACACAGAGAAGCAGACAGCTCCATAGACATGGCAGAGAGTCTGGGAAGAGAGATGAACCTGAGAGTTTGCAGCTGAAGAGAACCGAGCAGCTGAGAAGCCCTGAGAGGTGAGGCTTATGCCAGCCTACAGCTGAGATAGAAAGAAGTTGGTACCACAGAGCCTTAAGAGGAAGAAGGAAAGCTGAACCCTCACAGACACTGTCTGACATCTTGCTTCAAGAAATGACAAATGACTTTCGGTGAGAAAGTACCTCTTATGGTTCCTTGATTTGGACTCTGTAGGACATTGTGACTGCAAGCTTCTACCCTAAATAAACACCCTTTATAAAAGCCAACAGATTTCTGGTACTTTGTATTAGCACCACTTTTGGCTGACTAATAAAATTATGAAGCTAAACATAGAACATCCATATGAGCCATCAATACTGACTCTACGAATATATTCAAAAGAACTGAAAGCAAGCAGGGACACATATTTTCACAATGATATTCATGGTGACATTATTCACAATTGCCAAAATATGGAAATAGCCCAAGTGTCCATCAACCAATGAATGGATAAACAAAATATGATATATATGATGGGATAGTATTCAGATTTAAGATGAAAGGAAGCTGATATTCATATAACAATTTGGATGAAGCCAGAAACACACAAAAAGTCAAATATTGTATGTATCATTAATATGAAATAAATACATTGAATAGACTCATGGAGTTAAAACCTAGATTATAGATTATAGATTACTGGGAGATAGAATTAACGTTATTGGTATATATTTATAGGTAGGTAAATATATATACATATAGGCTGAAAGTTGTAGTCTAGGGTTCTAATTGTCAATAGAATGAAACCTAGAGGATAAACTTGGGAATGTATAACATAGTGAACTTGGTGGGTTAGGAATGTGGGTCATAGTTCAAATACAAGAATGTTCTTCAATGAAGTAGAAAAAGTGTATGTCACTAAAACAAAGTGTTAAAAATAAGGTCATATAGGGGAAAATACAGCTAATTCAACTTACATTCTGTATCTTTGAGTAATATAGTAATAAATTTTCATCAGTTGAAATGATGCTCCCATTTCTAATCCTGAAGTATCTACTTATTCTTTCTTCTTAACCAAGTTGTTTGGATGAACCTGCAGTCTACTTAGAGAAAAATGAAAATCCACTTCTTACATCATCAATAACAAATTCTTTGCATAATTTAAAACAATTTCTTTTTTTGTTTGTTTTAGATATTTTAATGGAAAAATGTTATGTGGAATTAAAATGGGGAGTTGAGAATGAAAATGTTTAAAAGTGCTATATTAAAACATTCTTTTAAAAATTGAATTAATATATTTACAAGTCAAAATTTCCCATTTTAATCACTTTCAAGGAAAAATTCTTTGATCATATGTAGAGCCATAGTTCTATTTTCCATAAACACATCAACTTATGTGTATCTTTTTTACATGTTTTTCTTCCCTCTTATCTGTGATTGAGCACATTTTTGTCCAAGTCCTGCAATTTTTTTCCACCCCAAAACTATCAAGACTAACATATGCCATATGCTTCATAAATACTTACCTTGAGGAACTAAAGCATTTTTGTCTCAGTACTCATAACCTGAGACATTCTAATCTCTTCACTTTTCATTCTTTCGATGCTATCTTCCATCCCCAAAAGTCTTCATTAATGTCCATTTATTTTATTTTGTCATAGATATTTAGTTTCCTTGGCCATTATAACATGTACATTTAAGACCCTCTTTTAATTAAAAGCATGCTGATCATTTCATCTATGTTTATTCAAAGCATGTCCTACCAAAGCACTCATCTAGGCACTGTAAATACAACAGAGGATAAAACAAGTAAAAATTTTTGCATTCATGAAGCTTTCCTTCTATCTGATCAAGTGTTATCCCAAGAGAAGGCAACATCTCTTAGAGAAAATCTAGTCACTTAATCTGTGATTTTTCAGTTCTCATGTGCATGGTAGCTCATAACATGCCAGTAGTGAACAAACTGATCTAAGGACAGAGAGTAAGGTTTACAAGATATTTTAAACTTTCTCTCCTGGGGAAATGACTGTTTATACTTTTTGGAAAGAAAGCCAAAATATGCTGGTGACTCAGATAACTAGTATATCAGACAAATTACCAAACCTTTCCTTCTAGTGTCATATTTGTAAAGAGACTGCATCAGTTATCATGTTATTGCACAGCAGCCCTCAATTCATCTTTCCGCATATGGTGTATGGCCTTTTAGATCTGAATTTGTCCTTCCATATATGGTAAGTGATGAACAACAGAATTACTCTAACAATTTTTTTTAAAGTGAGCATGATGTTTTGCTTTCTCAGGAGAAGACACTGTGGTGAGACATTACAGAATGAGAAGACTTCCTGCAGTTTTCTTTGCAGGCTAAGGAGATTTGCATGGGGATGTGAGAATATATGGTAAATCTTTCCTTGTCCAGTTTCTTTGTGACTTTATGGCATTGGTCTGGTAATATTGGTTTTGCAGCCCCCTCGATTTATGCAAAGCATTGACTTGTGTAGCCTGCATGCAGCCAGCTCTTCAGAATCTCCTGAGACGCCAACATGTTGTTTACATGCAGGTACCCAAAGGTGCTGAGAGGGTCACACATTAAAGATATCTTCCTTCTGCAAATGCCTGGTAGCCAATAGTGTAGTTCTCCCACTGAATACATATGCCACTTGTAGCAGTTTGAAATTTTTTATGAATTCCAAAAGTAGATACTAGATTGTGTTTGTAAACTTGTCTGTTCCTTTGGGTGTATGAGATTGTATTAGATTCAGAGGTTTCACTTTTACTTTATTAAATCAAGATTAGGGCTCTTATTTGATCTCATCATTAGGTCATGCTGGGTTGAGTCACCACCCCCTTAGTGGGGATAAAACAGACTCTCACACAGAAGTAAATACACAGAGAAGGAGAACACAGAGAAGCAGATATGTGAGGAAAGAGAGGAAGCTGCATTAGACATGGCAGACGCCCCAGGAAGTGAGATGAGCCTGATAGTCTACAGCTGACATTGCAGAGAGAACAGAGAAGCTGAGCCCAGAAAGAAATGAGTCCCAGAGAGAGTGACAAGCCCTATGCCAGCCTACATATGAGATCAGAAGAAGCTGGAACCGAGCCTTAAGTGGAAGGAGGAAAGCTGAACCCTCATAGATATTGTCCACCATCTGGCATCAATATGTGGCGACAGACTTTGGGAAAGAAAGTACCTCTTATGGTACCTTGAGTTTGACTCTTTAGGGCCTGGTAACTGTAAGCATCTACCACAAATAAATATGCTTTATAAAAGCCAACAGATTTCTGGTACTTTGCATCAGCACTCCTTTGGCTACCTTATACTCCACTGATTGCTAATTTACTGCTCCTCCACTAACAACCCAAAGCATTGATTTTTTTTTTCCCCAGAAATTCCAGACCACTTCCCACCTTGTAAACAACATATTATCCTACCTTCCAGTGGCCCAACCATACCTTCTTCAATAAAGCCTAAATCATTTTCAAATGTGTCTTTGTGTACACTTTCTCAGCTCTGCTATATTTTATTGATTTCCTTATATTTTATACATACTCTTTTATCACAGGTAACGTATTTACATTAAAGCACCATGTTTAAACTACAATGTGTTTTATTTGTCCTCACTGGACCCAGAATGCTAAAGAATTGGTACCTGGAACAGTTACAGGAGATAGATCTCTAAAGATAAGATTTAGGGATGGGTTTGTTCATGTCTTTGAGCTTGAGAACATGCCTTTGGAACACTTCTCGTTAATGGAAAATAGAATGCTTATAATATATGGCACATAGTAACATCATAATTAATTAAGCTATCATCTATAGTGGATTGTGATGAAGGAGCATTTGAAGCATGTGCTTTGGGAACTCAAGTGGTTACTGCATTTAACCATTATAAGTGTAATGATGCCTATAAGAACTGTATAAAAGGTACAGTTTAGATATATTTGAGTGTACTTGAGTTTAATTATATAGAAAATTAAAAGCTCACTTCTGTTAACTCATATCAATATGTGACCAGAGAATCAGACAGCTTCTATGATTGTACTAAAATTATCTTTTATTACTTGGAGTTGCAGGGCAGATATTGCTGAAAATCACAAATAATATTTAGTTTTGCATGTTGCTGAAATACAATCACAGTTCAATTTCAAGTCTCATACGTAAGTAAACTGGGAAAAGATAGGATCTTAAATTTTGGAATTGTGACCATGGTAAGAGCCAGATGACGCTTATAACCTTCAATCACAAGTTATTTGGGATCTCCCTTGCCTGTGAAAGAGCTTGCCCTGTGATGTTTAATGTGATTACCCTTCCTCATCATGAAAATCATAATGCATTCTCATTGTGAGGTAGAGACCTTGAAAGGTTATTGTAATTTTTCCTTGGATGTACCACAACCACACCTTGTTTTCACTAGACCCACAATTAGTGTTAAATATCAGCATGCTCCAGTGGGATAGATAAACAATATGATGCAAAAAGAAATAGCTTATACACCAAAAGTATTGCACAACCTTGCTAAAATATGTTGTAAGACAGTAGTACTACAGTGGAACAGGTGTGGGAATGGATCATGAATTTGTTATTACAAAATGGCAGAATATAATATTAGATCAGGACAAATTCATTGCTATAGGTACACTTGGCATAATTTGACTCCAAGCATTCTCTTCATTGAACTGTGGCCTTTTACTAGAGAAACTTTGCATTGGAGAAAAAGAAACTCACCACACCTTTTTAGGAATTGCTAGAATCTAACTCTGAATTTAAGCTAATTCTTGATAACCTTAAATGCCACTGACACCCATCAATCCAATTAAGTGCTCATGGTAATCAAGTGACCTGTGGATTTGTAACTCAATTCCGACTCATGTTCCACCCAGTTGATTTACAGATCCACCCTGTAGTTGATCCCGATTTCTTATAACACTGGAGATAGAGATACTTGGAATAGATGTATTTGACAAAAACAAAAAATCCCAAATAGTTTCTTAGACCCATAGAATGAGGACTTTGATGGTAGGAAGGGCTAAATAGAAGTCCCAAGAACGTCCTTTCTTGCCAATATAGTAAACCAGAAGCAGTGCTTCATCTCTGTAGGAAGTGCAGAGATTAATGCTACCATAAAGGAAGTTACAGAAGCAAGGTAATGATACCTCTTATAACCTCATTTAGTTCACCAGTTTTGTTTTGTTTGTTTGCTTGTTAAAAAAAAGGCAGACTGCCACATGCAGCGCCTCATTTGGATGTGTCTGGAGTCTTGGAAGCTTGACCACCCCACGCTTTCCTACTAATGGACCTTGAGAGCCCGTTTGGATGCACCAGCAGGGGAGCGTAGCCACTCCTATACCCTTGACCGAAGAACGGTCCTCCTCCAGCGGGGAAGGTCATCATCCTCCATCTAACACGCAGCCTTAGGAGGGACGCACATGGAGTGACAAGAGAGGAAGGGGACACCCGCCCAGCCAGCCAGATCATCGAAACCAACCCTGGTGATCAATGGGGTGACAGATGTCCCAGCCAGATCATCCTCACATCCAAGATCTCCAGTTTGACCTGTGTAGATGTCCTATGGATCCAACAGTATTACTGTGGACTATCATCAGCTTAATCAGTGACCCCTCTTCCAGTAGCTTTCAGAGAAAAAATTACCTGTCCTGGAAGAAGCCAGCATTGACACTGATTCTTGGTTTCCAGCTATTGACATTTTTTTTTCTCTGTATAATTTTTAAGGACCATCAAAAGCAATTAGTTTTTACCAATTTTGTCTTGTGATAAACCTTCACAATGTTACCTCAGGGACAGAGTGGTTCTCCTGCTCATTTTCATAATATGGGTTCATGCCCATGAAATCAACAGGCCTTGCCATATTCCTGATCACCCAGAAGCAGCTGTGCTAATCAAAAGGTGGGGAGACTTATTAAAGATTTGGTTACAGTATGAGCCCATTGCTCCACTTGCCTTTCAGTGAAATGTTTCTTAACCCAATGCAATACTATGTGAAAGCCATGATTGTGGGATAGGCATTCTGTGAATCCATGGATAGTGACACTGGAAGAATGGATAGTTAAAAAAGGAAACCTTAGATATTAATTATGGTCTTGGGACCAAACATAGAAATGAGTACTAATAACGCTGCATATTTTCTCTATGCTTATAACATGCAGGTGTTAATTTGAACAAATTAATCATTTTCATCTTCTCTCTCTTATTTCAATTAACATACAAAAATATATATACATATACACATATATATACACAAATATAATAAATATTAATATATACATACAAGAATGAAAGTTAACTTTACAACTTAGTCTTTATGTATCAGACTATTTAGTGAAAACATGACTGTATTTGAGGAGTAACTAATATTGTTGACAATAGAAACAATGACTCTTGGGAATACACATCTTCTCATTCTGGGGAAGATAGAGAACTTCTATGCTTGTAAGAAAGATAGGTATATCTTGCTTTGTAAAAATATGTAGTTATATCGCTGTTTTAAGGAAGGTTAAATGCATGCACAGTGGTGCATATGGAAGCTGAGTATCCAAAATGGTGGGCTGTTATCAGTTCATACACTTTTCAATATAAGCTCTCTGATAAACAATATAATTTCTTTAGGCATTTGTCCCTTAATGTGAACATGATGTTAAGGTTTCTCACCAGAGGGCACTAGAAGGACATTGCTAGTAGGAAGAGGCTTCCTGCAATCACTGTTTCAGGCCAGGGAGGATGGAGCTTTGAGTGTGAGAATTTCTAATATCTTTTGTCACAGTCATAGGCTCAGAACACCATCTTTCTTACCTATCAACTTTGGCATGATCACCTTTCCATAGCCCTATAAACATGGAAAAAGTGCCCTGTGTGACTCCCTTGCCAAACTACTGTGTAACATGTATGCAAGTTATGAATTAAAGCTGTAGCTCCTTTTGTAATCCCTTCCCACCTTGATCAGTCCCCAACCTGAGTGACTTGCATGCTCTGAAGGCCTTCTGCCTTCACAGGTTACTAGACTCACACTCCAGACCTGAACCACTGATTGCTGACTCCATGCTTCCCACCTGCACTTTGGAGAGTGGCATATTGTTTTTCCAGCAGCTACATACCAAATATAGTGTGACAAAATTAGTGAGCTTTACTGCTGCCTAATCATACCTTACCCACTGAAGAATAAAACCCTTCCAAATTTGTCTTTCTTGAGTATTGTCCCTCAGCCCAAGTTCTAGTGATTTCTAGTACCATACAGTGTTCCCTTATAACTTAGAGTTACTTTTCAATTATAGTTAGCAGTACATTATATTAAATGTCACCTTTTTAAAAAATGTGTGGTTTATGTTTACTAATGGGACCAGATGCTACAGGAATTTTTTCTATACCCGTTCTTAGCATAGCATAACATGGCTAGTTATACCTTGAAAATTCTAGAGCTAAAGTGTCATACAACAACAGAAAAGGATACTCTTTGTGTGTATATGTGTCAGAATGTTTAAGGTAGAGATCTGCAGTATAATCACAAAATCTATAGAAAGAATTGGTTTTCTCTTCAATTAATATAATGCCTAATTTTCCAAAATGTATGGAATAATATAGGTATTTTCCCTATTATATGAATTGCTTTTTTATTTTGTTGCTTGTGAATTAAATTGATGGAATTATTTTTGGCCTCTGTATCAAGTGGTTAACTGAGAGAAAATAATACTAGGCATTGTCATGATTAGGGTTGTAAGTCATAATATTTCGAATAGGCTTGAAGGTTCACTTATAAAATAGCATTTAGAATCTTTAGGCCTGATACAGAAATTTGGTGAGTATGAAGATATTCACAATATTAGGAGCTGGAATTTCAAGGAAGCTGGGAAAACTGGAAATTCTAGAATATATTAAGGGGGAACAACTTGAACAAAAGTCTCAGGATTTATTAATGCACCCTGCTGTGCAGCAATCTATTCTAACCATTGTAGTGAAAACAGAAAAAAACAGGGATATTGAGGGAAAAGATAAAACAATAAAGAGAGCTTCACAGTATTGAGAATGATTATTTTTGCATATAATAATCTGTTGAAAATTTTTAAACGTTCTCTGTGTTTTAAGAAATATCAATACATATGTGATATACTCCATGCCCATAATAGAGATGTTCTCCATTGATGACAGGACCAAAATTATTATTTATCTTGACCAAGGTAGTGGTCTTACTCCTAAAGAACCCCTTACAGCTCTCTTCTCCCCATCCTGATTACCATGAAACTAATCTTGCCACTGTTGGACTGCAGAGATACAGTCAAATTACAAGGGATAAAAAATGGAAAAAAGATAACCTCAGATAATAGCTATTCCAAGTAATGAACATTGCTCCTGACCTGCCCCTCCCTTCTTTTGACACTTGGTCTACTGGTAATTTTCCATTACATTTACCCCAACTAAAAACTCATCCAACCCTCTGCTTTCCTTGGAAATGATTTCTACTCTATCTAGTTGATAATTGTAGCTATAAATAAATCAATTCTTGCTTGTTTAATGTCAGGTGAAGTCTTTCTTTGACAGAAAAGAATAAAATGGAAGAAAGGGTTAAATTATTAGCTATATGGCTGTATAGAGAAGTGGTCATTCATTTTGGAAGTTGTAAAAGGCCCTCCTAGAGTATTTAAAATTGTCCTGTATCCTGGGGATTTGGTCTGACTGGAATCAAAGGCAGGAGTCTGAATATTGTTTGCCATGGTCAGTATAAATTTAAATTATTTCTATGTGTACCTTTCTTTACAGTAATTTCAATTGATTTGTAATGTTACTATTTTACATAAATTTACTCATGTATAACTTTGGGGTAAAACAGTTTAATTTTAGACAAGAAGAAATCTTTGTATTATTAAAAACAGCCAGCAGTTGATCTGAATTAAATTTCTTCATTTAATATAATCATATATGCTATAAGTGAATACAGATACTTGCATTAATTAAAAGTACATTATGCTGAGATATATTTCCTATAAAAATCCACTTCTTAATTTGGTCAAGTGAGTTTTAGTTAGCTGTTAAGTTCTGTCTATCAATATTCTTGGTAAGGTTAAATTTATAATTATGTAGCTCTATTAGGAAAATAATTAGGATGTTTGAATATTTCCCAATCTTAGCCTTCCTTAACCTACATATATATCAAGGAAAAATATCATTTATTTTACATATTTGATAGAGTACAAATAACATTTTCTTAAATTATTATATTGAGCTACTGTGGAAATATCTATTGAGTCACTTATCTCCAATATCTTCTATATGATCATTTTTATAATATCTACAAAATCCTGAAATATACTATGCAATTTTATGCTAGTTACATAAAATTTTCTCCTATTCATTGAGAAGTATTAAACCTTTTTCCTATTGTAGGAAAATTTGATCCTCTTGAGGTTCAATAATACCAAAGCACAACTGAAATTAAATTACTTTATTGGTGAGAATGCAACTGCAACAGATTATAAAAATTTTACCCTTACTAAGTAATATTTTTCTTAGAGACAGAGACAGTTTTAACTATCTCACAAATTGATATAAAAGCCATAAATTCATAAATAAAATGCATAATTGTCAATGCCTAAGATATGAACACTTGTAAATTTTAGGCACTTTAAGGCTGTTTTGATCTGAATAATGAGACTATTTCATTATTGAATCAGTGTATGGTTCTTAGATGGGTTTAGACAACTTGGAATGCAGTTGACATGTGCATTTCATAATAAAATTTAAATTTTTGTGAAGGAAGAAATTATGTTATAATTGAGAAAACATAATTACAATGATGTTGTACCACAATTTTCTCAGAACCTTGAAGAATAAAATGCCAGGATACAATACTGGTAAATGAAGGAAAGCCCAGTGTAGCAACTCTAATTCTAAAATGAGTTCAAAGTAATTCCATAAAATATTGGTTTTATAAATTGGGAAAATATCTGTTTTGGCTGACAAGCTATACACCACAAAATGCCTGATACATATATTAAAACAATAATGTCCCTACTCAAAAAATGCATTGTATTATATCATAAATGAATATAACAGGATAATAATTATTTGAAATAAATGTGTGTGAAAATAGAAGATTATTTAGTTGTTCATAAAAATATTATTCCTAATGTTTATATACAATGGGTGCAAAATTTAAGAGTAAATAGAAAAAGAGTGGCATTGGAGAATTTAGACTGCAAAATAAGAAATTAGGCAACTCACTTCCCAGACTTGCCTTTCTCTAACACCTTCTTGAATGATCAGGCCACTTTGTTGTTGGGGAGACTGCAGAGGAGTGGATTCAGCATGGGCATGAAGAAGTGCAGAAGATAGACACCATTTTGTCTTGGGTTGGGGAATGAGGAGAAGTGGGCCAAATATATATGAACAAAGCTGTTCCATAGTACATACCCACCACCATGCAGTGGGAGGAAAACATGGCAAAAACCTTGCAGCGACTCTCCCCAGATCCCATGCTAATGACAGAATGACACGAGTATAGGAAGTAAAGATGAATGCTACAGGTAAAACCATCGTTAATATACAGCAGATGAAAAGAACTTTTTCAAATGTTGATGTGTTGTTGTACAGAAGGAAAATCATAAAAAAAGTGGAGAATTACCCGGGATCCACAATAGGAGAAGGAAAATGTAGCT
Organism: Cabassous unicinctus; assembly: GCA_029593785.1. Taxonomy (NCBI): domain Eukaryota; kingdom Metazoa; phylum Chordata; class Mammalia; order Cingulata; family Chlamyphoridae; genus Cabassous; species Cabassous unicinctus. The sequence goes on from JAQZBX010010022.1 coordinate 19,278, forward strand.
ATAGCATCAATGAAACCATCAGTAGAGCCCAAGATCCAGGAAGAGGTAGCAATAAGTCCCAGTCTTATGGGTCTCATAAGATTGGGGTATCTTAGTGGGTGGCAAATGGCAACATAGCAGTCATAGGCCATGACAGCCAACAAGAAACATTCAGAGCCAAGTAGTGATACATAGAAGAAAATTTGTGTGGCACATCCTGAAACAGTAATTGAATTACTGTCAGACAAGTAGTTGAAGGCCATCTTGGGTACTGTAGTAGAGATAAGCATGAGGTCCGTGAGTGACAGTTGGCTGAGGAGGAATTACATAGGGGTGTGGAGTTGGGTGTCCAGGTAGATGAGAAGAACCATGGCAGTGTTTCCATTGAAGGTGGCAGTGAAGATGCCCAAGTCCAGAGAGAAGAAGAAGGTGTGGATGGGGCTGTGATCAAAGATTCCCAACAGGATGAAGTCAGAGCTGAAGGTCTGATTCTCCCATGCCATGATGTATGTGCTCTTTATCTAGAATCACAAAAAGGGATAGCAGTCCATTGATTTAGCAAATATTTACCCAGTGCTGCAAGATTCTGGAAAATTCTGCAGGTCAATGATAAACATGGTATGACATGATTAGGAAACTCTCAGAGAAAGAACAATAAAATCCAAGTGAAAAGTATTTCTCACTTATGAAATTGTGGAACTTTTGTAATTTCAATTTCTGGCCATTCTTTTTCTTCTTTGACTGAATATCAGAGCTTCCTTAAAAGATAAGTTGATATAGAATTTCAACCAGAATCAGCATGTGGCAGGAATACTACCAGAGACTGACCATGTGTCCTTATTATCATGATTTTAGGCAGTTTTATTACCAGTGTTAATAACATCTCTGTTGTCCTACTAATACTATTACAGTTTAGAGTATTTTGTTTATTATTTGTAGTAAATGTCCTATGCTCTAATTATTTGCTGAGAAAATATTTCTCAAACTTCTGAATAAAATATTTTATCTGTTGCTGCTATACCCAAATATTTAATATAAGGGAAAGAACACATGAAAATAGAAATTCAGGAAAGCCTAAAGTCAGGTCATTCAACTAATTCTATTGAACTCCATCTGCATGTCAGTGATTAGGGTTAGAACAGTGATCAGATGAGGTAAAGCTCCTGCAAAGTCAAATAGTGACCAATTTAGCACTACATGTCATAAGAGGGTAAATGATATGGGGAAAAGTAAGGCAGAGAAGAGTTTGGAAACTGATGAAGAGAGGTCAGTTGAACAGAGTAGTCAGGGAAGATGTCACTCTTCTGGTGACATTTGCCAAAATCTTGGAGGAAGTGAAAAAGAGGGCACATCACAGAAAATACCATTCCATACATAGATATTGTCAAAGTGCAGTATAATAAATGTAGTATTCATGAAAAAAAAGAAAGAAGTTTGTTTTTTATTGCAGCATCTAAAGCATAGTGTACTAGGAAATTTACATGCATGATTAAATTTAATATACAGTGAGTTTATACTCTATTAATAGTCAGCAATAATTTCATAAACAGAAAAAACAGGTCATAGAACAATTAGGCTGTAATACACTTTTACTCATTTTTTCATGTATCATATTTTTTGTGAGGTGTAAGATTTGGAAAAAAAATAAGTAAGTGTAAAAAAAGAGTTAGGAGAAATCTGCAAAGGAAGGGACCTTGATTTCAGCCTCATGAATTTGAGTTGCATTTTAACAATGAGAAGATAGTAAAAAGAACATTTTTATAAGTTTTAATTATTTATATAATTGGTAAATAATATTGTGGGTAAGAAAGTGAAAATTTCAAAAGTGTTTTTAAATTTCAATTCAAGAAAGTCCATGATTTAGTAATGCAAATCAACTAAAAGGCAGCTTTGAAGATGTAGGATGATAGACAAAGAATCCCTTCCCATTTATCTCATCAGCTAAGGAAATCAATCTCCAAAATCAAAACAATTACATTTTGTCAATCAGCATAATGTGATAAGATGTCCCAAACTTTCCTCCTTTTTTGGTAGGGAGAAAATGTTTTTACACAAATGGCTTAAGCAAAAACGAAATGGCAACCGAAAGAAAGCCTGTGAATAATCTAGGGACTGAATAGCATAGTGAAACCAGAGGCAGATGAGATTTGTGATTAATAGTACAAATACAAGAATGTCCTTCTATGAACTAGAAAATATATGCATCACTATTGTAAGAATATGGAGAAGCATTGGAAAATACAATTAATGTAACCTATGGACTATAGTCAACAATAATTCTGTAATATTCATGCATCAATTCCAAAGATGTACAATGTTAATAGTAGGAGGGTGTGGAAGAAATATACTTAATGTGTGCTACAGACCATGATTTGTGGTAATAGTCTGTTGATATTATTTCATAATTCATAACAAATGTTCCCCAAAAAGGTAGTGTTTTTGTGGAGGGGTTTTGTCTGAGAATTCCACACACAGGCACATAATTGTTTTGTAAGTTCAAAAGGTCTCTAATTACAATATATTAAAATATATATAGGGTGGGTTTGAGGAAAAACATAACAAATGTCAGATATGGACTATAGTTAGTAGTAATATTTTGATGATGCTCTTGCATAGTTTGTAACAAATGTTCTACAACATTGCAAGGTGTTGGTATAGGGTGATGTATGGGACACTTGTACAATGTTATGTATGTTTATTTTGTACGTTCACATCTTTTGTTATGCACTTATTGCTTATATATGTTCATATATGTATGATATACTTCAATAAAAAAAAGGAAAAAATAACACAACCACTCTAAAAAAATGCTGATTAAACCTGCTTATTGATAACTCAATTCTTGATCCACCTAAATACTGATAAAGCAGAATGTGCTTCTCTGGGACTTCTGATAGGTAGGTGATGTTTCTCAACCAATATCAGTCAGTGAGAAGGACATTTTATTGTGTCAATTATATGCAATTCTCATACAACTAAATTTACTTACATAAAATAATTCATCTCAACTATTTGATGGAACCACCTATTTTGAACCTCCTATACTAGGATTCATAATTACCTTGAAGTTCTCAATTATTGTATTAGACCAAAGAAGATTTTATGTTACCTCAAGATCTATGATGACTTTTCAGAGGTTGGTCTAGAATATGACTCTAAGGCAGAAACTCTCTGAGCATTATGGTACATACGCATGGTTTTTTAGAGTTGACAAAGTGGTCTAGCACATTATTTGGATAATTCTTCCCCATCACTTAATAGATAAATAATATTGAAAAATTCTATTGTAATTATCCTGAATATGACTGCAATATAAATTTTAAACATGAGTGACGTGATTTTCAAAAAAATTGTCTAACAAATATACAACCTACACATTCTTCTAGATTTTCTCAGTCCCATTATTAGCTCAAGCTGAATTCATATAATTTCACTCTTAATTGTATATCTCATCTCTCTTTATTGCTTTACGATTTCCTTTATGTCATTGCTCTGAAATTGTCTTCATTTGGCTTGTCTCATCACAGAGAATGTGAAAAAATGTCCATTTAAAATTTTTTTAGAGTTTATATACTGATGTCATTGAAGATATTGAGCTCTGCAACAACTAATACTCTTTAAAATTCATGCAGATATTTCTTCAAGAGCATTCTGTAAAGGAAAATGTTTGTTTTTCTTATGAGGAAACTGGATATTTCTTCTTAGCTAGTAAGAAATATATGAGTGAATGTGCTTACTTTCAATTTTCAACAAGATCAGATACAATTTTGAAGATCAGGGTCAGCTAACCAGAAGAGAGGCAATGTTAAAACTGTTGTGGAGAGAATTGGGTTTCTTAAATATATGGACATGTATTCTAACAAAAATGGATCTTTGTTAAATATGTTTTGAAACTCCAAGTTATACATGACTATTTACTGCCAGACAATTCAGAGCATTTCAAGTTGCAGCCTTCTAGGCAGGGGGCAAATAATAAGCAACCTTCCTGGAATGACCTTGAATTTTAGACATCTGACTTTTACTTTTCAAAATACTTATTAACATCTCCAAAATATTCATAATATAAGGTACAAAATTTTATACTCTACTTTAGAATATTTTGCCTGATATACCTTCTTTTTTTCCCCTTTATTTGTAATATTCTTCTTTTATTTGTATTTATTTTATCCAATATATATTGTTTTCCGGAAATAAACCCAATCCTTTTGAGAGGAATTAGTACACATTTAATTTTTTAAAAAATATGATGACTTTACTGTACCCTAATTGCATCACTATTCGAAGTTTAAGGTTCCATGATACTGTGGGGTTGCTCATTTCCCTAGCAATCATGGAAATCATGGCCAGAAATTGAAAAAGGAAACACTGAGTCAAATAATAGAAAAGAGTCAGCAAGTGTCCAGATTTGAAAAAAAGAATAAGGAAATCATTATGCAAAATATGTCTTGAATGTATTTATTAAAGTAATCAACCCTGGTTGCTAAATTGATTACAAACTCTTAAACAGGAATTACCAGGACACAAAACAAAATAAACAACAAGAAACAGTGACTCTAGCAGAAAGGGGCACAGTGACTCTGTTCTAATAGCAAAATACAATCTGTGCATCAACAATAGGATCTTTAAAGATGATGACAAGTAGTGGCATTTATGAGCCTTAGAAAAAGAATGTTGAGTGAACAAAGATCACAGGGTTATATCTTTACATATAAAATGTAAAATGTGAATGATATAAACTTAAGAATAATAAAAGAAATATGGGGATAATAGCTAACTCTGCAGTGGATCAGGAAGGTTATGTGGAGAGAGACTCATACCTGTTAAAAACAATGATAATGTAGGTTTAAAGCATATTATAAAAATCCTTTATAGGTAACAATTTTTTGCAAATAGACTTTGTGCTTATATGAAGTTTAGTAAAAACAATTTTAATGTAAAGAGTGTAGAAGAGCACATGACCCATATAAAAAATCTCTGAATATGACCTGGGATTATTAGAAGAGGAGAGAATGTGCCCCAAGCATGAATCTCAAATCTCTTGGTTGTGGCCTTATTCTCATTTGCCACTCTTCTTCCACACACTCACATCCACCACCAATTTCTTTCGCATATTGGGAATATCAACACGGTATGAAAAAACTAAAAAAAAATTGATTGGTATTCCATCTTTCCCATCTGTGAGCTGAGGCATGTAACTTACATTTACTGCCTACATTTTCTTATCCTTGAAAGGAGGGTACCACATTTTACAAATGAATGTTTTAAGGATGACTTGAAAGAATGGTTACAAAACACTTGGCACAGAAAA
>JAQZBX010010022.1:24664-45138 GCA_029593785.1 Cabassous unicinctus
AAAAAAAAAAAAAAAAAAAGCACACCCATCACACTGTTGGAACCCTTATCATTATTGATAAATGAATGGAAAGATGAGCTAGAGCTAAAGAGCACATCAAAAGTATCCAAGACAGGAGACCAAAGTCATCATAACACCTGCATTTTAATATAATTTTCAAATATGTTATATTATTTATCCCTGTAGGGAATCCATATTACTCTAATTTAACAGGCAAGATATACCCATGTATGTTTGTCAGATGAACTTGAAAAGATATATCATTTTAGAGTTTTTAATCAGTGAGTTTACTAATCCACTTCCACCTAAATTATAGAACTCATTTCACTCTGAATTTTTATTTTATTTAAAACTTACTTTTGGTAGTTTCTCAGAAAGAAACAAAGCAGCTGTGTAAATTAAAGAGTTTTCATTCCTAGAGAATCCCTATTCAGTTTTGCCACAGTAAGACATAAACTAAAATTTTCAGCCCACTAGGGAATTCATTCCCCCGTCTTTAATTTGCTTACATTATTTTCCAACTCCTCTCCTAGGACAAAGAGGCAGCATTAGGGTAGTGATATTCCTGGGTTTAGTGGTGGAGGGTTGACAGGTGGGTAGATTAGGAAGGGCGGGTTAGAATACCCAGGATACTGGGGTGAGAGATGGGAGAGGGACCAGGTGAACACGGGATTTGTGGGTATGAGGTTGAAAGTGCAGAAGTGGGAATGCTCTTATAGCAATATGACAAGGTAGTGTCACTGGTTTAGGATGTAGGTTAGGGGGGCATTCAGGATGGGGTGCATCTGGGGTAGGCTTCTGGGGAGTGTGTGAGTACTCATCCTGTCATAATGTGTTGTGTTGGGGAGTGGAGACCCACATGGTGACTGAGAAGGAGATGGACCCCCATTTTTGGGAGATTCATCCAGAAACAGACAGATGGCTGTCTCTTAGGAGAAAGGGTATTTCCTAATAGAGGAGGACAATCAGCTTGTCAAGACTTCTTGTTGCATGTAAATATGAATCTTGTCATCCAATGAGTCAAGACAGAGGATTGTCATGTGCCCCAGGGGGATGGGGAGGAAGGAAGAGAAAAGATTAAATGGGGGGTATATAGTGATCAAGGGAAATGTTTTTCATTACCTTGGAGTGATGGACACAGGACATGGTAAATATCATCAAAAATTATTAAACTGTACCATCTAAATTGTAAACTATACTGTAAACCATTGGCAATGATTAGTAGCTATATTTTACTATCTGTATAACAGTTATAACAATGCTACTATCCACATACAAAAAGGTTTGATTATAGGGTGAGGAAAGGGGGAGGAGGTTGGGTATATGAGAGTCTTTAGTATTGCTGTGACCTAAAACTTCTTTGAAAATTAAATGAAAATTTGGAAGACACTGGGGAGAGAGAGGGGGAAGGTGCCACGGTACAAATTGGACACCCGACAATGCAGTGTTAAAAGGAAAAATGTTTAAATTTAAAAAAATTTTTTTTGTTTTTTCCCATTTTTTGAATATCCCAATTCTTTAATTTTATTTTATTTTTAGTGTTTTTTTTTAAGTTTCCATGTATTTTATCACTTACATTTAAACTTATCATTATTATTTCATTTTCCTATTAATTGTATTTGGCTATTATATGGACTTCATCTTCAAGGAAGGTTTGGATAAGAGAAGGGTTACAATGGGGGCAGGAGAAAATCATTGGTGGGGGGTGTCTGGGATGGGGGTTTCATGGGAGGAAGTTCACCTGAATATACATGAAAGATATATAAAATTGCTCAAACGATCAAGGGATGGGGCATCGTCACAGTGGGTGGAGAATCACTCAATAAATGAGGGAATACTGAATTCCCAGCCTGGAGAGATCTGCCACATTCTCCAAGGGAGCAGCAACAGTCCCCCAAGTGTAGGGGCAGTGTGTGGCAAAGGAGAATGGTCCACTCATGGGTTCTTGTTATTGATGACTACCCTTATGAATCTTTGCTCTTGTAATAGAAACTTAGCCTTCTGTTATGGGGTGCCTAAGGGTTGCCATCTGAGTGCCTCCTTGTTGCTCAAATGTGGTCTCTCTCTAAGCCAAGCTCAGCATATGAATTCATTACCTTTCCCCCAGCATGGGACATGACACCCAGGGATGAGCCTCCCTGGCAACGAGGAATTAATACCAACTGCCAACTGGCAATACGACTGGAAAAAGACCTTGAATAAAAGGGGGAAAAGATAAAGACAAATGAGTTCATGTGGCTAAGAAACTTCAAAGAGAGTCGGAAGGTCATCCCAGAGGTAATGCTTACACACACCTCAGTAGGATCTCATAGAACACCAAGTGGCTATCACCCCACACAGAGGGGCTCCTGAGGGCTCTGGAGACACCCAGGTCCTATATAAGGAGGGATAGCTCCCTAGATTGATGCCTTATCAGTAGGCTATACTTTGGAATCTGTGCTCCTGAGAGTGACAGAGTTGGACTCAAATAAGTCCTCCCTGCACATGGTACATCAGACCCTTCTATTCAATCCTATACTTGGTGCTGGAGTTTGTAGGTGTACTTCCAGAGACTGGAGACTTTGGCCTGCCCATGTGCCAGCTGTGCCTGGAATCTTGGTGGAGCTGCAACTCCTCCTCTACAGCTCAGTGGACTCACCCAAGTCACCTGGTGAGGAGATGATGATGGACAACGCCCATCCCAGGGAATGGAGAGAGTCTGTAGCTGCAGACAGGATACTCCCATCCATCCTATCCATGGGATATAAGTCCCCTCTCACTTGGAGGTGGAGTGGACTTCACCATCCCAGACTCCTCAGGATTGGGGGAAGAGCTATGGACTAGAGTGTACTTACTGGTATTCTGTTATAGACATATTGTGATTCAAGCAATGGAAGAAACATTGATGTGGAGCCAGTGGCCACTGGATACTTTTGGGGCAGTAGAGGGAAAAGCAGTTGTAATACAGGGGCTTTTCTGGGACTTGGGAATTATTCTGAGTGACATTACAATGACAGATATAGACCATTTTACATCAGCATGTAACATGCAGAAGTGTGTGGGAGAGATTGTGGTCTACAATGTGAAATATGGTCCATGCTTAGTGGCAAAGACCCAGGATGTATATATCCATTGCAGGTGATGTGCCACACTGATGAAAGATGTCTATATGGGAAGTTATGGGAGATTTGGGAGGTGTGGAACATGAGAATCCCTGTAATTTTTGTTTAACACTTATGTAATCTAAAAATCTTTTTAAATAAAATAAAATAAAAATTACAAGTTGACAATGTATGAAAAAATAAGAGGCAGCATTAGCTTCCTTTTCTTGAAAATGCTTACTACAAGAAAGTTAATTATGCCTTCTTCCTTTGTTTTTTTTTAAACAGTTTTATTGATATATATTAATAAATCCCAACATGTACAATAAATGATATTTGGTATAATCAAATAGTTGTATATTCATCAATTCAATATCATAAGAGTATGTTCATTATTCCAATATTAATTGTAATAATAAAAAAGACAAACAAATAACTATACCCATTAATATTCACCTCTCAATCTCCCTAAACTTCCCCTGAAATACATAGCTGCTATTTCATTTCCTTCTCTCTAATTTACTTTGCGTATTCATACTTTTTTTACTTAAGCATTTTTTCACATTTAGTAATACATATTAATAAAGCATAAATCCATCCAAAGAGTACAATCACTGGTATCCGGTGTAATCACATGTGTGTGCATTCATCACCCCAATCACTCTCAGAGCACTTTCATTATTCCAATAATAATAAACAAAAAGCAAACAAAACAAAAAACCCATCATTCTCAATCCCTCTATGCCTTGCCTGGCATACATACCAGCTATTCTTTTCCTTCCCTCTCTTATATTTATATGTTTATTTTATAAAAACAGTCTTTTATAAGCAATATCCCCCTTATTTGTGTTTTACATGAGGTTTTACTATCTTATACATTTCCATGTTACAGTTTTTAGCTCTCCTATTAGTCATATAAATGACCTTAGAATTTTCTTTTCCAACCACTGTTCTACCCATACAATAGCAGTGCTAGAGAAACATCATGATATGCTTTAACTATTTCTATTGATTTCCAAAGATTTACAAACAACCTTTTTAAACAATTCTGCATGTATTAACCCTCAGCTTTCCATTCTCTACCCTCCTTCTATTTTCTGGTGATTTATATAATAATTATTAGTTCCATGAATTTACACAGAGTATTTAGTTCATAATAGTACAATCATACAATAACTAAATCATTAAAATAAGCTATCCCAACTTTTTATTACGAATGCTGCTTCTAGGAGATGAGGAACATGGAAAGATCAGTTGATTTCATAAGTATGAGCCAATTGCTGCACTTTCTTTTCTAAGAATTGTGTTTCTTGAGCACATGCAATACTGTGAGAAAGCCATGATAGTGGAATAATATTTTGTGAGTCCAGCGATGGAGAAATTGGGAGAAGCATACAAGTGGGAAAAGCACTATATCTAGAATATATATCTATTCTTTTGAGGACAAATTGAGGAATCTGGCTCTGGGACAAAAAACTGTGCTCCCATAATTCTAACTCTAATGTTCCTCTGTCAGGAAATCATGCGCAGAAATTTTGGACTAACTTTAATAAAGCAAATAGTTGAGTTTCTTTTACTTTATACTTAGATGCCTTTAGTAATAGCTGAATGATTTTAACAAAAACTTGTTGATCTTTCGAGAGTCCTTAACCCATGATGAAATTGATAAAACCCCTGACTGAATTCTTGACACGTAGGCAAATATCCCAAGCGGGTGCTTTGCTGTTGTTCCCTTACCTTTGGGATGATGAGTTATCCGGATACATTTCGTTCCTTTGACGTGCTGATTGCACTGCCAGTCCCAGGCACTTCGGGGTCACCACTTGCAGGAATCCGTCCTGCAAAGTCTTGCGGGGGTCTGTCCAGCAGAGCCTTCCACGCGGCAATAATTAGTCTGAACACAGAGGTTGAGAGAGATTAGGGGGAGAACAGCTAAAGAAGCACCCCTCAGCTGAACCCCACCATGATTTTTATTCTCTTTTTCACATAGCCAAAGGTCAGGGTGGACATGCAGGGGCTCAGGTAGCATAGTGCACCTGAGTGGTCATAAATAACTTTACAAGAATTCCAGACTGATAATGGGGTAGCAGGATTAAAGAAATAATTATTGATTTCATAGTGGAAAAGGTGGAGGCAAAGGTCTAAGATAACTGAGTAACAGAGCAAGGCAAGAATGCTAATGGCAGGAACAAATAGTGGCGAATTCTCTGTGAGGGCAGAGAAACAGGCCTCCAAACGATTTCTTAGATGTGAAGATCAGAGGGTTCCCACATATATGGACATCTTTGTTGATGTGATTTAAATATAATCAATGCAAATTTCATTAAATTAGTTCATATTTTTCATACTTGGAGCCACGATGAAAAACTATATTTGGAGAATACCACTCTTTTATATTTGACACACCAATCACCCAGGTATTTGAGAACTTCCAAAGAAAAGTGTATCATCAAAAGTGCCTGGAATGTTGTTAACAGAAAATTATTATTCCATTCTAGTTGTTGTTGTATTTATTTGTTGTATTTCTCTTTTTAATTTTTATCAATTATTTATGGAATGCATATGCTGATGTCTGAGTGTGGGAAGGTAAACAAAATTTTATTTTATGAAAATTGAAAGTAGGTGGAGTTTAGGTGTATGAATGTATCAAAAGTACTTTACCCAATCTTTGTATTTGTGGTAAGAAAGGTGATGAAATTGTCATACATGGACTTATTTCTAATATATAATTTTGTAGAAGCCATAATGATTATATAAGGATGCAAGGAGATAACTCATAGCCATTTCATTTAGGTGTACAATTTTCATAGTGTTCTTTACTTACTTAACCTTTTAATAACCTTATGAAATGAACACAACAGATAAAATAACTATATACTGCAAGAGGTATAAGAAGCCAGCTGTTTGGAAATACCTAAATTGGTTTGTAAATTCAGGGTGAAAACATGTTTAGTCCACGTGGGTGTAAGTGGAAATTCTCTCCTAAGAACCACAGATGGTGTGTTCCATTGATGAGGGAGTTACTCTGCAATCTCAATCACTAAGAATTTCCCTCCACTTGCCCACCCAACACCACAATAATTTATCACTATTCCTTGAACAGAGCTGGCAGGCATGATCTCTATCAGAGGATTCCCTTTTGTGGAATAAACTTCCCTCATTATTCTGCATGGCTTACTCCCTCAAAAATCATGCCTTTGTTCAAATAACAATGAATAGGTATCCTTTGATCACAATTAAAATAATTCAATCTCTTTTATGCACTCCAATTGTCTTTTCATTATAATTATCACTTTCTAAAATATTTAATTTTTTTTTTTGCTTATATAAAATATCTTCCTCCTTCTTTCCACCCTGCCCATTCCCCCGAAAAAAGATATTAAGGCTCCATGATGGCAGAAATTTTTTTCTGTTTTTAGCCCCTAGTTTATTTATATTTTCTAAAATAGTACATAACAATTATTATGTGTTCAATTAATATAGTTAAATAGTGATATGGCCTTCTAGCGGTAATGGATTAACCTTAGATGATGAAGAAACTCACTGCTCCTTTAATCCAGAATTGTCCTCACATTATAACCTCATAAACAAGCTGACTTTAAGGGAGCCATGGGCAGGTCTGTGTGATCACTGGGCAACACAACTACTCTCTTCCCTGCTGGGAGTTTCTCCTTAGTACTGGAATGTATCCTTCAGCATAGCTATGTAACCTCTTGCTTTCTAGTGTGCCTACTAATATTTATCTCATTTCTGCAAAATCAGGGCTACAAAAATTGAGAAATTAGGTACTTGCTAATTTGCAGCTGAAATTGATACGCTGAGGTTTATCACAGAGCTTTTTCCAAGCCACAAAGCCTCCATAATGCTTATACTTTTCTCTTAAAAGCCCTCTGAATTTGAAAAAGTCAAGGTTTCCATGATTTTCTTACTGTGAATGATGAATGGTCACTAATCTGAAAGACGCTCCATGAGATTCATATTCATTAGTATTTCCAGATGTGAAACATTAGTAACCACACATGTACTTCAGTTAGGTCTAATTCATCTACCTTGAGAAATAATGAGATCCTAAGGTCCTATTAGGATCCTGGTGATTATTAGCTAGATATTTAGGACTGTGATCCCTAAAGCCATGCTTGAGATGATGTAGTAATTGGCACCTATTAATATAAATGTGACTCAATGTCCATGGTTAGGCAATAATATTCCTAGTGCAGCCGTTAAATGAAGAATTGCTAATATTTTTCCCAGTACTCTGAAAAACTGGTTAACCTACAATTGATCACCTTGTGCGAGAAACTATCATTAAACAATTGTTCCTCTATCCAGGTAAAGTCATAGTAAGCCTTTTTCATTATTATTATTATTATTATTATTTTGATCTTATTTTCTTGCATCCATCTTGATGCTTTACCCTTACTCCTTTACAATCACTTTTTGTCTAGTTTGGGAATAACAAATGAATTCAAACTGAGAGCAAAACTGTCCATAGGTACTGACATAATACATTTAACTTAAAATTTCATTGAAAAGTTGGTCAAACCAATTATTTCATTTAAAAAAACGATCAATTCAATATAAAGAAAACTGTCAGTTAGAAGGCATGGGCTGAGAAAAAGCAGTGTCCCAGTGAGCAAATTGCTATCACCATTCCTTCCATTTCAAAAAACCACGGTATTTTAGGTCTAAAATGCCTAAAATAAAAGAGGGCAGTTTTCTTTTTGGTAATTTTTATTTGACAATTCAAACCCCAGCCATCATTTAATCACTCGTGTAAATATCTGAGCTAGGTGTTCAGATTTGCATATGATGAAAATTGGCCTTAAAAATAAAAATAATAATTTAGGAGGAATATGAAGGAACATAAATATAAAGTATATAAAGTGGGATAATTTAACTATTCTAAGAAAATTTAAAAATGAGCTACATAGTATGCAAATCACCAGGATTTAAATACAGTGTTAAAAACCAGAAAGTAATCTCTTGTTCATCTCTTAATGAATCCCTTGCACCTAACCAAAAACTGAAAAATGTTGGGTCTCAATCCTAATTTCTTTAATGATTAAATCAACAAATGAATAGATAAATAGATAATTCCTTGAAAGATTTAATTACATCATAAATCAAAGGATTGTCAGATTTAAGATCTACAAGGTAAAACATTTATCCTCCGTATTGTTACACAAAAAGTTATTTATTTATTTATTTATGGAAACTCCAGTACATCATTGGAGTGATGCTATCAGTTGGAAGAAGTGATCAAAATTATCCTTTCATTTTTAAAAAGGATTAAATTATTATCTAGGTGGGGAGGAGTATTTACTGACTGACAATTTTCAGTAGGTAAATGTAAGCAATAGATTTTTAAATATAAAGTTCAATCATCATTTTGATAATCTGAGGAAAGAATTATGATTATTAATAGGGTCAACTACTTATACCCACACAATCATTAATTGATGAGTGTCCTTTAAAATCCCTAACATTCTAAGTATCTACTAGTTGGGAAAAGTTTATATAAAATAAATTACCAAGATATTAAGTACTACCATGTTTTAGGCTTAAATATATGCAACTAGTAATAGAATGAGGAAAGAAAAAATAAAATTTTCAAATCCAGAAGTTTCTATTCTTGGAAGTATGTTACTTTGCCACATAGAAAAATCAAGTATAAACACAATTAATTTAATAAATAATTACAAGTAAGAAATCAATGGTTCAAATACTTAATGACTTCAGCTCAAGGCAGTGTGCAGTATTTTATGTTTAATGTACTTATGAATGTTTAAGGTGATGCTATTGTGGAAAACATACCTCCGTTTTTAGAAGCTCTCAAATATCTAACAATGAAAGAAGAGAAACAAAGGTATTTATTAACTTTACAGGTTTGGAGACTTATTTTGATTAAACTGACCTCATAATTACGTTAAACAACTTATGGATAAACAGGCTATTTACTGATGGTGAATGACTAGTTAATTAAGGAAAAAAATTGATGTGTATTATTTGTATAAATACAACCTCTTAATTTCTAGATATTTAATAATTATCAAGAAATTGTGCTGTTTAGAAGAAATTTTAAAATGCTAAAATCTGGTACATTGGAATATTTATATGGAATAAAATTAAAAGTTATTCAAAATAGAAAAGCACATGTTTGGATATAAGCAAACTACTACACATGTTAATAAAATATTAATAGAATTCCATATACTGCCCATTTTCTTCACTAATTGTGTGAATCACACTGGTGTGGTGATTCCATCAACTTGGTCTTTCAGTCAGGGCCACTAGCTGTAGTAACTGCTCAGTCCCTAAACCAAAAGTTTATATCTCCTAAATCTACTGATCTATAAGCAGGACAATTTGGTTATTGTTTCAGTCAAACACATTGTGGTTTCTTTAGAAAGATGCTCCAATTAAAACTTAGAAAACACTCTCAGAATGTCAGAGCTGAAAGGTAAGCTAGCTGATACAATTAAGGGGATCTCTTGTACTTTACTAATATAAATATAAATCTATTTCCATTTAATACTTTTCCATAATGAGAAATAGTGTAATGAATACCAAAATGTCACAAACCAGGTAACCATTTTTATACTTTTAAATTAAAAATCAGTATCATTAAATTGCAAAGAGTTCAGGATTTTAAAAGGAGGCAAGTTCTTTTAAAAATCTTTTGGTACTTCAGGAATTTTTATATCAATATTTTTTAAAAATCTATCTCCACATATTTTCTTCTCTATATTAATTGAGATATTATCCTGTTTTATTTACAAATAAAAGGGATCGATCATACACTATACTTTCTTTCATTTACACATAATTATATATATTTTAAGGTATCTTTATAGAGATACAGAAAATATCATGCAAATATTTCAAATGTTATCTACCTACAAGAAGGTTTTTATAATTTTCTGTTTCATAACTTTTAAGATTAGCCAATTTAGACATTTGAAAACAAAGAGGACAGTCCTTTGCAAATGAAATTCTAGCCTACAAATTAGGGGAATATTTGAAAACAATTATTTTTTGTCATAATCTTTGCTCTCTTCTCTCAGGATTAGTTTATTATGTCAAAAACTCTGTACAATCTTCTGAGGATTAGGATTTAAATTCCAGAGTTTACTCAATTAGGCAAACCAAATCTCTTCAAAGAAATAAAATTTTCTTCAAAGTACTTAAAATTATCTAAACTGTTTTATTTTTCCTCAAATGCTTAACTGACTAGAAAACTGTTCTCTTTTTTATTTTTTTGGCTATTTTCCATTAACTTTATTTTTTTAAGTGATAATAAACTTTATTTTTAGAAAAGTTTTATATTATAGAAAAGTTAAATCAAAAGTATAAACCCGCATACACATTTTCCTCTATTATTCACAACTTATATATGGAAGACATTTGATAAATTCACAGGAGAGGGGCTGAACTGAAAATGTTTGAGTGAACAGATCAACATGAGCAGATGAAGGATCATAAATGTTTTTGGAGGAGGGAATGAGTTTAGATTGTAAAGATTTGGACAGAATTGGAAACTCTTTCATTTCAAATAAAGAAGAGTAACATTCAATCAGCTTGACTGTGGACACATTCATTCTTCATTGTTCCAATTGTCAACATTATTATTACTGTTCTTGTTGTTGTTACTATCATATTATTTTGAGGGAATGAGAAAAAAGAGTTATATAAGAGTGACAGAGGAGAATTGGAAGAATGCAAGTTACAAATATAAGTCAAAATGAAGCTGGTTAATGTGACCACTGGTGGACAAATCAGAATACTGAAGAAATCAGTGATTTATCTACGTTAAGGATGTGGTCCCCAAAACCCAGCAATTTATTAGTGATTAGGAAATGAAGGAAGAAAGTTCAGAAATTTTGTTGAAAATAAAAAGATTAAAGAGAGAAAGAGCAAAATGCTTAACTTAAGATGAAAGAAAGGAAAGATAAATTAATTCTGTAAAAACTTACAAATGCAATAATTCGGATTCAATTTTCTTTTGTTTTGGTTTTCAGGAAGTGGAACCAAACCTCTGGAATTTTTGAAAAGTTGGAAAACTAAAGAGGATAATCAGGGAGAATTAGTAGCAAGTTCTAGAAACTAAGAAAAAGAAGAAGCAGGAATACTTTGCTCTGTCAGTGGAAGGGACACATCTGTCTTTAAAAGAAGAGATAGATACCTAAAAATAAATTGAAGAATAAGATTTCGATGGAAAAAATGTAGAGCAAACTCAGTGTGATGTAATTGAAGTAAAGAATAAAAAAGAGTGTTATCTGTTTCAGATATTGCAGTAAGTAAAATTCTAAATAACTTCAGAAGGTAAATTAAGACAATTTTGATGTTATTTTCCCTAAATGACTAGTTCTAGATTATTTTTCCAATACTGTTTGTACACTCAAAATAAAAATGAAAGACTAAACAAATCCAATCAATTTTATTCCAATTATCATATGTTCAAAATTATATTCAAAAAGCCTTAAGACATTATCTATAAAATCTCTACATATTTCTATTTTATTATGAAAAAATTGCATAGTCATATGATATGCAATTCAGATGATAAAGTAGATGATAGATAGATAGATAGATAGATAGATAGATAGATAGATAACACTTTTATGTTTTCTGGTTATGTGCAATTAGGTTGTGAATTGTACTTAACTCTTAATGTAGGAATAAGAATATTATGGAAGCTGATGCAGCATCACATAATTTTCCTTCCAAAATATTAGCACCATTGCTATGGATTAAAGTTAACAAGAGATTAGCATTAAAAGAGTTAAGATGCACCTTCTTGTAATTTGATTCTTTATGGATTCAGGGCTTTTCTCCTTGCTTCCCAGGTACAGCCTCTCCTTGTTTCTCAAAGATGCCCAATTCTAATATGATGATGGAGTTCCTTTTATGGGATTTTCTGATGAATGGGGAGTATGGGTACTGCATGCCATATCATTCTCTCTGATGTATTTGGCGACTATTACTGGGAATGTTCTCTTTATTACTGTCACAACCATTGACAAGAGCCTTCACACCCCCATGTACTTCTTCCTCAGGAATCTGGCCATCTTGGATGCTTGCTACATTTCTGTAACTGTCCCTAATTCATGTGTCAATTCTCTGCTTGACAGAAGCACCATTTCAAAGGCAGGATGCATAGCTCAGGTCTTTTTAGTGGTGTTCTTTGTGTTTATGGAGCTGATGCTTATCATCATTATGGCTCAGGATCGATATGTGGCCATCTGTCACCCCCTCCATTACCCTGTGATCATGAACCCTCAAGTTTGTGTCCAGATGACAATAGCCTCCATGCTCAGTGGGCTGGTCTACTCAGGATTCCACACTGGCAATACTTTCCGAATGCCCTTCTGTCAGTCCAGCGTGGTCCATCAGTTCTTTTTTGATATTCCCTCTCTGCTGAGGATTTCCTGTTCTGTCACCTTCAGCAATGAGATCCTAATTTTGCCTCAAGTCTGGGCATTGATGGCGGCTGTTTTATCTTCATCATCAGGTCTTACATTTACATATTTTCTGCTGTGCTTAAGTTTCCAAGTGGAGCTGACAGAGCAAAAGCCTTTTCCACCTGTGTTCCTCACATCCTTGTAGCCTCAATCTTCCTCAGCTCAGGCTTTTACATCTACTTGAAGCCAACTGCAACCTCTGCAAATAATCAGGATATGGTCCTTTCTGTGTTCTATTCCATAGTCCCTCCCCTTTGAACCCAATTACCTACAGTCTTAGAAATGATCAAATAAAACATTCCCTATGGAAAATCATGAAAGGAATATTTTTGGGGGGAAATTATAGGAGATTAATGAGACTCACCCAAAGTAATTTGTTGCAACTCAGGTTTTCACTAATAAATTGAGATTATTGACTGGGATTATATAGATATAATTGGCATAAATTCAATAGTTAAGTTAATTTGGATATAAAATTTTAAAAATCTGTCTTTTTGAGGTTTTCAGGTGATTTGAATTGACCATTGTCTTTTTTATCTGGTACTATGAATAAGTAAGCCACATTCAAGCATGTTTGATACACTAATATTTATCATTAAAAATTGTCTTTAAAAGCTTAAAATTTTATGCTTAGAAATATTCTGTTAAAGTTTATCTTCTATATTTATCTCTTCTTTAAACATTTACAAACTTAGAATCAATAACCTTTGAAATTCTGTGATTTATATTATAAAAGAAACAAAAATATTGTTATTTTTTCATTCAAAAAATAATTTTGAAAACATAATTTTCGGACCATGAAATTAGTACTAAAATACATCTGTGTAGAGAGAGGTAGGGTTGGTGTAATTGATGAAGCTATCAGAAATACTTTACACTTGCATCCTTTGAACATACAGATAAATTATTATTATAATGAAAACAAGTTTGTCACAATTCCAAGTTGTTTAGGGATACATTTACTTGCTTATACATATTAAACATTATTTCCAAGATTGATAAAAGAAATGTGTGCATTTTCTATTCACACTTATTATCACATGCTTATCTATACAACCATTAAATCTAAAACGGAGTAAAAAATAACATTACTTGCACTTTTCTTTTCCTTTATTTTTTTCTTTATTTTTAAAGAAGCTTTAGAATACATAAATGCTACATCAAAAATATAAGGGGGAAGCAGATGTGGCTCAAGTGATTGGGCTCCTGTCTACCATATGGCGGTCCCGCGTTCAGTTCCCAGGGCCTCCTGGTGAAAGCAAGCTGGCCGGCACAGAGAGCTGGTGTAACAAGATGATGCAAGATAAAACACAGACAGAAGAGAGACAGTGAGAAACACAACAAATCAGGGAGCTGGGGTGGCTCAAGTGATTGATTGCCTCTCCCCCATATTGGAAGGTCTCGGGATCGGTTCCCAGTGCCTCCTAAAGAGAAGATGAGAAGAGAAGACAAGCAGACACAGTAGAAAGCACAGTGAATAGACAGAGAGCAGACAGCAAGCAAGAGTGGTCGTGGTGGTGGTGGTGGGAAATAATTAAATAAAATACATCTTTAAAACAAAGAAAATATAAGGGATTTCCATATACTCCATCCCCTCCCCTTCCCACAATATCCCCCATTAACAACATTTTCGTCAGTGTAGTACATTTTTACAATTGATGAACACTTATTGAATCATTGCTACTATGCATAGTATAGAGTTTACATTACAGTTACCACTGCACAATTTTATAGATTTTGACAAAATGTATAATGGCTTGTATCTGTCATTTCAATATCATGAAGAACAATTTCAATGTCCCAAATATGCTGCATATTACACCTATTCTTTCCTCTTATTCCTCTCAGAACCTCTGGTAACCATTGTCTTTATATCCGTGTTAAAAGTTCTATTACTAGAATAATAATAAGTTAATGTTAGTCCATAGTTGTATTCACCCATTATGTTTGTTCGTTCCATAATCTTGAGTATTTTGAGTGGATGATGCCCATTCTGCTTCTGATGTTGAGGGGTCTTAGATCTCAGGCAGATAAATGGAATCTACTTGCTTGCTGTTGTAAATACTCTATTTTAGGATGAGTTTTGTCCATCAACATCCATTTGTTAGTTGTCCTGGGTGAGTCCAATGAACTGGAGAGTAGGCATTGGTTGCAACTCTGCTATATGTTGCTATATGTTCAACTGCCATATGAACAGCCAGAATATGTAAGTCTCAGGGACATATATTTAATGGGTATAGTGCAAATTATAGGTGCAAATAAAAATGGTAAAGAAATTTCAAGGAGAGGCCCATTGAGAGCATGCCAATTTCCTGGGATTGTCTGCCCTGCTTATTGTGTCTAGATATCTCAAGAGCCCTTAGGAGCATTCCTGCTTGAGGAACTGTTTATTGTGGCAATAAGTGAGCTCCTCCTAAGATGTGCATAACCATCAACATTGGAGAGACTCCCACAATTCATTTTAAAATCTATTAATCATTAAAACTCATTTGTGTTTATTATTTTCCTCTTTACATCTAGATTTCTTTTTCCAAATGCATCACTAGTTGGCACTTGGTAATAATTCCATGGTCCCAGGGAGGGTCATCCCTGGAAGTCACGACCCATGCCTGTGGGGGAAGGTTGTGAGTTTATATGCTGAGTTTGGCTTTGAGAGAAGTCATATATTAGCAACAAGGAGGCTTTCAGGAGGTAACTCTTAGGCAATATAAACTACTAGGCTAAGCTTCAAATTGACAAGAACAAGTTTCATAAGTACAAGCATCAATATCAAGGGTCTGGCATATTGGTCTGTCTTATTTTGCTTGGCACTGCCCATGTACTCTAAAGATTTTTGCCACTGTGTTAGAGAATGTAGCAAAACTCCCCAGGATGGGAATTCAATATTCCATTGGTTATTGTGTGAGTTTCCACCTAAAAAGACACCACCCCAGGGCCACATGAACACATTCATATTCCATAGAGGCATGACACAGATGTACCTCTCCGCATACATCCCCCAACCACTGACACCCCACTACAGTAATCCTCCCCTACCACAGTTGCAACCATTCTGAAATCCAAAAGCTCCCCAAAAACAAACCAAAATAAGGGTAATAAAATAAAATAAATTAAATAAACTAACAAATAAATTAATTAATATTTTTTGCATTATGCTTTTCATCTCCATAAGACCTATTATCTTTTATGTATATTTATAATTTCTTCTGTATGTTCACCCGATATATATCTTGTTCACTTTATTTTTCAAGAAGCTTTAGGTTACAGAAAAGTCACATAGAAAATATACGGGATTCCCATATATCACACAGCCTCCCATCCTATATCTTCCCCTACCAATAACATCCTACATGAGTATGATGTATTTGTCACAATTGATGAACATATATCAAAGCATTGCTACTAACTATGGTCAATGGGTTGCATTTTGGTTTACATTTGGCAACTTTTATAGGATGTGACAAAATGTATAATACCCTGTATTCATCAAAGCAGGGTCATTCAGAATAATTCCAATGCCCCCAAAATGGCCTATATTCTACTTATTATTCCCCCCATTAGCACCTATAGACTAAGTTTCAATTTTTGAAGAATAACATTCATAGTTACATGCATTAATATTGAGGGCTTAACGTACTGGTCTGCTTTCTTTTACTAGACACTGTCTATGCTTTTGAGAGATTCTTGCCCCTCATTTTGAATACATAGCAAGATTCTCCAAGATGGGAGTTTAATATTTTCTTGTTTATAGTGTGGTTTTCCACCCACTGGTATGACACCCTATGACAATTTCATATTCTATAAAATTATGCCTCAAGTGCACCCTTTCCTATATATCCTGCCACCAGCAAACCCTGCATCAGTGAATTTCCCTTGCCATATTTGCCGAAAGAACATACCCACCATTGTAGTTTCAACCACAGACATAAAAATCCCCATAGTTTACCTGTTCCTTCCTCTAGTCCTTCCCCCAGTTCCCTGAAAAGCCCAACCTAACCTGCCACCCTGCTCACCCTCACATTTCAGCACCTTCAAACCCACTCACGTCCCTGCACCACCACCAAACCCATCCACTACCAAACCACATCTTTCCACTTTATTGTGGGTTTTGACCATATTGAGCATTGGCTCACAGCACTCTATTTTCTTCTGTCTGGATAACCTATCTTCCATACACCAGTTATGTGAGTCTGCTCAATATGCTCAGGTCATATTTGTGAGGTCATGCAATATTTGTCCTTCGGTGCCTGGCTTATTTACTCAACATAAGGACTTCAAGATTCATCTCTGTTGTCATGTGTGTCAATACATCATTCCTTCTTACTGCTGAGTAATATTCCATTGTATGTTTATACCACATTTTGCTTTTCCATTCTTCTATTGACAGACACATGGATTGTTTCTAACTTTTGGTAATAGTGAATAATTCCACTATGAACATTGGTGTGCATATATCTGTTCATGTCCCTGCTTTCAATTCTTTTGGGTATATACCCAGCAATCGGACTGCTGGATCATATGGTAATTCTATAGTTAGCTTTCTGAGGAAATGCCAAACTGTCCTCCACAATGGCTGCACCATTCTACATTCCCATCAGCAGTGGATGAGGATTCCCTTTCCTTCACTTCCCTCTCTAACCCTTGTAGTTCTTTTTTAATAGCCACCAGTTTAATAGGTATAAGATAATATCTCACTGAAGCTGTTGTTTTCATTTCCCTCATAGCTACTGATGCAGAGCATGTTTTCATGTGCTGGAAAGCCATTTATATTTCCTCTTTGGAAAAGTGTCTCTTCAAATCTCTGGGCCATTTTTAAATGGGTTGTTTGACTTTTTATTTTTAAGATGTAGAGTTCTTTACATGTGCTGGATATTAGACCCTTATCAGATAAGTGTTTCCTAATTTCCCATTTACTCCCATTGAGTAGGCAGCCTTTTCACTTTTTTGACAAACTTCTTTGAAGCACAAAAGTTATTAATTTGAGGTGGTCGATTTATCTATTTTATCTTTCATTGCTCATGCTTTGGGTGTAAAGTCTGTGAAACTGTTTCAAATTGGTTATTCCCTACATTATCTTCAAGGAGTTTTATGGTCCTGTCTCTTACATGTAGGTCTTTGATCCATCTTGATTTATTTTTGTATAGGGCATGAGATGACAATCATCTCTTATTTTTTTGGATATGAATATCCAGTTTTCCCAGAATCATTTTTTGAAAAGGCCATTATGTCTAAGTTAAGTGATCTCGGTGGATTTGTCTAATATCATATTGTGTATTTCAGAATCCATATTAGAACTCTCATTTCTGTTCCATTGGTTAGTATATCTATCCTTGTGACAATACAATGCAGTTTTGACCACTGTCAAAACTATACAGTGTTTTGATCACTTAAGCTTTGTGTGTGCTTTAAAGTCAGGTAGTGTGATTCCTCAAATTTCATTTTTCACTTTCAATAGGTTTTTGCCTATTTGGGACCCCTTTTCTTTCCAAATAATTTATAGAATTCATTTTTCCAATTCAGTAAAAAATGCTATTGTAATTTTTATTGGGATTACTTTAGATCTGTAAATCATTTTGGGAATTATGGACATCTTAAAGATATTTAGTCTTCCAGTCCATGAGCATGGAATAGTCTTCCATTTATTTAGATCTTCTTTGATTTCTTTTAATGATGTTGTATGGTCTTCTGTGTATAAGTCTTTTACATTTTTTAGTTAAGTTCATTCATAGATATTTGATTCTTGTTGCTATTGTAAATTGAATTTCTTTCTTGATTTCCTCCTCAGATTACTCATTATTAGTGTACTGAAATGCTACTAATTTTTGTGTGTTGATCTTATATCCTGACACTTTACTGAACTCGTTTATCAGCTCTAGAAGCTTTGTTGTAGATTTTGTGGACTTTCTACATACAGTGCCATTTCATCTGCAAAAAGTTATTTTTTTTTCTTCCTTGTTAATTTGGATGCCTTTTACTTCTTTTTCTTGCTTAAAAGATGTAGCTATTACTTACAACAATGTTAAATAAAAGCAGTGACAGTGAACATTCCTGTCTTGTTCTATATCTTAGAGGGAGCATTTCACCACTGAGTATGATGTTGGCTGTTGTTTTATCATATATACCTTTTATCATGTTGAGGAGGTTTCCTCCTATTCCTATTTCAATTCCAATAAAAAATGGGCAAAATACTTAAATAGACTTTTCTACAAAGAGGAGATACAAATAGCCAAAAATCACATGAAAAAATGTTCAATATCACTAGCTATTAGGGAAATACAAATCAAAATGACAATGAGAAATTATCTTACACCACCTAAAATGGCCATTATATTAAAAAACAGAAAAGAATAAGTGCTCTAGAGGATGTGAAGAAACAGGAACACCATTTTACTGTTGGTGGGAATTTAAAATGGTGCAGTCTCTGTGGAAGATAGTTTAGTGGTTCCTCAGGGAGCTAAATAAAAAATTTCCATATAATCCAGCAATTCTTCTACTAGGAATATATCCAGAAGAAATAACACCTATGACACAGACAGACATTTGAACACCGATGTTCATAGGGTCATAATTCGCAATTGCCAACGAATAGAAACACAAGTGTCCATCAACTGAAGAATGGATAAATAAAATGTGGTATATATATTCAATGGAATACTATGCTACTGTAAGAAGATTTGAAACTGGGACACATATGATAACATGGATGAACCTTGAAGACATTATGCTAAGTGAAATAAGCCAGACATAAAGGATAAATATTGCATGCTCTCAATCATATGAATTAAATTTGAAGAATAAATACATATAGTTAAAATAGACTGTACAGGTTATTAAGAGATAGGAAGAGGACTGAGAAGGGGTACTGATGCTTAATTTATGTGGAAGTTTTAATTAACTTGACTGTAAAAGTGGTGGAAATGGAAATGAATATAATGGTAACACATTATAGTGAGTAGAAGTCATGCAGCTGATTTTTAAATGGGATTGTGGTTGAAAAGGGTAGTCTAGGGATGTAAATGTCAATTGAAAGAAAGCAAGAAAGTAATCTAGGGACTGAATAACATAATGAACTCAGGGTGGATGATATTGTGTTTAATAGTACAAAAACAAAAATGTCCTTCTATGAACTAGAAAAAATGTACATCACAATTACAAGGTGGTAAGAATGTGGAGAAGCATGGGAAATTCAATTAATGTAACCTATGGAATATAGTTAACAGCAATACTGTAATATTCTTGCCTTTATGCAGAAGATATACTGTGTTAAGGGTATAGAAAAATATATATCAAATATACACTATAGACTATAGTTAGTGGTAATAGTCGGATTATAGTACCTCATAATCTGTAAAAAATGTAGTGTGTTGGTGGAAGGGTGTTGTATGGGAATTCCCATCCAAGAACACATTTTGCAAAAGGAGGTCAACTGTAAATATGCAATAAATATAGTCAAATTGGATTATTTATGGCAATTATATTCTAGAAAGTTCCCAGGAACAATTAGTGAATACTGAACAATTGATACCAAGGAAATTAAAAGTTTAGTTTCTTGCAAGTCTCTGTTCACATTTCTATCAACCAAACAATACAAAACCTTGATGTCTGTTTGTTTCTGTTTGAAGATCCCATATTTAAAATATATTTTCAATTCATTAACACTGAATTGACAACCAGCAACACTATAACACATGCCTGAATGAAGCTTATTTCACATACATATTTTCTCCATAAGACACATCACAAAGTTTTTGAGCTTAGGAACACTGTATAGCAGTTCAGCACTAGGCGTCAGGACCATGTTACAGATTGAAATCATAACGAAAAGTGCCAAAATGTGAAAAACATGGCACTAAATATGTCATGAAAACCACACTTGTTTTTAGTAAGAAGGTGAAACAAGAAGGCAGAGAGTTGCTTTATTCAACTTTAACTC